>DWON01000039.1:0-55324 GCA_018251015.1 Phocides pigmalion okeechobee
AGCAAAAACAACACTATTATTTAAAATTTGGCAACATTATTTTAACAAATTACATTTGGATATGTCACTTTAGCCCGTCTAAATAAAAATTCGACTATAGATGAAATCAAGGCACATGACTGTTACTCATGTTTTGTCATGGGATGTGTATGATCCAGGGTAGAGATAATGTCGAAAAGAAAGCTTTGTCGAAATTGCGGGTTTTATTTATTTATTTATTTATTTATTCTTTATTATACAAAATACAATAAAGTGGTACATATGGCGGACTTAATGCTAAAAGCATTCTCTACCAGTCAACCTTTGGGCTCAGCAGAAATCATCGAAGGCGGTTTAAATGAAAAGGAATGATCAGTAATTGAAAATTAGAGGTTAAATATAAAGTATATGAACGATACAACATATTTGTTATACATCCGAGTGTGATAACCAGTGTAGGTGATAACCATATATGTTTACGAGTCATCTGAATAGACTAGCATTGTTCATATTGAAAATGTAGTTTTTACTTTATTTCCTGAAATTTCACAATCTTTTTAATAGTTATAGTACAGCTGTTTATTGAAAACGTTAAATTACATCTCTGTGCTAACAGACTCCGAGTAAAATGGCTGTAACAGACAGACAGTCGGACCCAAAGTCATACGGTTTATTTGTTGGCTACGTAACTGTGAAATATACTTACAGCAATGCCAGGCATGTGCGGAACCTCGATCTCTTGTACGTAGTTGGCCGGGAACCAGTGGTGACGCTTTCCACCGTAGTCGCCGCGCCACCAGCCGTCATCCGGCTTGTCCACGTTGGTGATGATGGCATGTTTGCAGAACGACAGTTCGTCCTCCTGTCGCGCGCGGTAGTCGTACAGCGCTTTCACTGTCACCTGGCGACGAATCAAAGTAGTGTTTAGTATATACGAAAATATAATATATGTTAGGAAGTACAATAATAAATTTATCAAAAAGTGTAATACTCATAAACTTAATACAACAAACAAAGTAAATAATCTACTTTGAATAAAAATATTTGATTTTGATCAACTCATTACTGTCCCGCAGTTGGTCATGGGTACACCAAATACAACACTACCTAACTCAACGATATCGCTACAGGTTAAGAATAGGTTGGTAGACTTCACACACCTTTGGAAACTGCGGAGAATTTATGGCATGCAGGTTGCCTCACGATTTTTTGAAATATGCTGCGTGCCAACGAATTCAGACCCGGACCTCTCGTGAGGGAGATCCAAACATTACACATTAGCCTATCGCTTATAATTATAATCCAAACCGGGAGTGAAGTAGACTGTAATCACTTGTCTTTCAGAAGACGCAAGGCACTCGTTTTCGAATTGCATATCGAATGATGTTTTTATGACGTCGAGGCAAAACTTTCCGAGGGACATTCTTATTATTCGAGTTGGTTGAAAATGCACACAAATTTTATGATATACGATATGTCTCCTGAATAATAAACAATGTCGCATAACAAATCTGCATCGTGAAAGTCATACGACGGACAAAAAAATAACACTGGATTACATATTTATTATATAAAGGTGCTATTGTGATTTTGTAGAATATATATCAAGACAGGGGAGATATCAACAGTCGTAATGCGCCATGTCTTAATTATTGTGTTTCGATTGGCAAGCTATATTTGCTGGTGTGTACAAAACCATGTTATCACTTAGGGATCAGCAATAGTTCTACTTGCAGCTTAAGATCATTTCTTAGGTTGCATAATCTAAGTACATTGCGACCACTTGATATCAGGTGGCCTACACGGATCTTTCCTCTCCAATATTAAAGAAAACTTTTAGTGGTTCCATGCGAAAATACTTTAGCATAAATAAGTATGCGTGTTTGTGGTTTATAACAATAATGCAAAGCTCCTATTGTCTGGTTCAAATGCAATTTTTATGCTATAATAATGGCAAATGTCTAATGACTGTTAACACTGAAGAGACAGATACATTTAAAGGTATTTTAATCATGGGAGAACTAAGGTTCAACCAGGGAGGTACCACCGCCGCCCTCATAATCCGCCGTAAAGCATTACTTGTGTTTCGGTTGGAAAGGTGTGGTTGTCGGCTACACTTTAAAGATAGGCGACCATCTTAGTCCTCGAGAGTAGTACGTTCGAGCTCAGATAGGATTTCGGTCGTCTTTTCGGTTGTACGTGGATGTCTATGGGCTGCGACTACTTAACATCACGTGGTTGGCCTGCTCGTTTACTACTCTTCTCAAATAAAAAAAAGCGCGTTCGTCTACTACCACAAGCAAATAAATATAAGTTATTTTTTTAGTAGATCGCGAATCAATGATTCTTATTAATTTGTCAAAAATAAATCTAAATGCAAACGATATCACAGATAGATGAAACACCACGACAATAATTATTAAAATTAAACCATAAATATAATCATAGCTTTGCTGTTGTTAAAAAGATGTAATGTATTTGTGTAAAAGTATTAAGTACACGCTAAGCTTGTTTTATTTATGAAATTATCGCTATCGCTTACTTGTCATGCAATATCACGCAAGTATTTCATAACACAAATAAAATAATATAGATACTACAATACCCGAATTTCATGTGACTGGGTGACACATGAAAAACAAAAATACATAGATATTCGGACCCTGAACAAATTACTTAATTTAAACATCTTCAAGGTCAAGATCGAAGACAGCCTTCCGATTTAAAAAAAACGATACCCAATCAATATGCGCTTAACAACTTAAAATTGAATATAAAAGCGAGAATTCGACGCACAGCATATAATCGAGAAAGGAGCAGCATGTTATAAATTTAACATTATCGAGTACTAGGATAAATCAGCAGCGTTGCTTGCATAAAGCTTAAGCGCCTGCTATATATTGTTAGCAATACATATTTTGAAAGAATACTTAAAAAGACAGTTATTGTAAATATAACTATTTTTTATCACTTGAATTTACAATATAATATAACATTACGTAACAATAATAGCAACTGGCCTCGACAGTTGCATGGGCATCATGTGTAGAAATTTTAAGTAAGGTTAAATGTACATTTTTCTTGTTATACATATATAAATAAATAATGTGCACAAGCTAAACAAAATCTATTAATGGAGAATGTGTGCCAATTATATGTCGTCTTACACCCTGATTATTGTCCCGTTCGTACTAAACTTTAAATAATCATAGTTGCATATCAAGGGTTTCAATCTCTGACACCCCGTGTGAAAATCCGGGATCCCATCAGTAGGCAAGCACTCCATGATATCAATATCATAACACATTAAACAAATAAAATCCGTTGACAATGTCAGGCTTCATATCTTGGATAATGTGAGCCATGGTGCATCTAAAATCAAGTTTATGAATAAAAGGGTCATGACATGCAGTCACATGGCTCGGCGTTGAATATCTTGCTTTAAAATGGAGCAACAATGTATGAAATCGATCGGTATCAGGGGCGCATAACGTCAATATGATAATTTGTCCCTGAATGCTCTTGAATGCATATACACTATTCATTTTCATGATAAGATATAACCTCAACAGAACAGAGGTCGAATCTTTTAGCTGAAGTAAACACTTGATTCTTATTCAGTTTTTTCTTAGTACCTACTATATACCTAACACATATTAGCTCCATTGTTACTTTATACGCTTATATATCTCAAAAATTTTCCGTTTTGAAAAATATTCTAGTTTGACATAAGGAACTGTAAATTTAGTCTCGGAGACTTAAGAACCTTAGTCACCATTTTCAAGTACATGGATGGAGAATATCAGAGTGACGGTCTCAAATATTTGCTTAATTAGGGAAATGAACTCAAACAAAGATGTACCTGAATTGCACTGAAACACTAAAACCTACTGTTTTTCATGTGAGAATAGTAGCAAACGAGCATGCAAAACCACCTGATGTTAAGTAGTCGCAGCCCACATCCATGTACAGTGACAAATATGACTGAAATTCTATCTGAGCTCAAACATATGTAGATGCGTGGCTACTCCTGAGAACTAAAATGGTCGCATCGCTGCAAAGTGCAGCCGGCAACCGCACCTCTCCAACCGAAACACAAGTAATGCTTTACGGCGGATTATGCGGGCGGCGGTGGTACCTCCCCAGTCGAACTATAGTTCTCCCACCTTTAGATACTTAATCCAAATATATAAACCCAATCAAAATTTGAAAGCTACTGCAGCTGAGTTAGCGATATTCTACTCAAGAAATATTACCATCGCAAAGCGCAAAAGCAACATTTATGAGGCAAATATTTTGCAAAAAAAAAAACGAGCTTTATGACAGTTTCATGTTTTGAAAACTTGATACAATTTCCTCAACGTGAACAAACACCTCAAGTGGCAAGGACTGGGGCATCAGATATATTTATTTCTGTCTTCTTACAATTGTATATTGCTATTGTGTACTGGAATGCACGGATCAAAGGCTTCAGACGTGTATCTAGATTTGAGTGTGGTTAAATATGTCCAAACACTATAGTGATTACTTCTGTTACATGAAACATTCTAATTTTATTTTCGATTTATTCCTAGTATCAGCCATACAATTTTCACTAAAATAATGTATTTGTGTAAGATTCTATCTGCAGCCGACATTATACCATATTATATAAAATTAAATACAATTTAATAATAAACAGAGAGCAACACAAGACTGCTGTATTTTAATTTGTTGTAAAAAACATTACAACTTTAATAGTAAACTATACAAATCTCTAATAGAATAGTTACATAAAGTACTTACTTTGGATGTGAACGACGTTGGGTCCATGTAGCCAGGAGTACCATACACAGAGTTATCATCCGGTTCCTGATAACAAAAAATATATTTTTTACCGCTTGCATGATCTTGTGTCTTTTCACTGTGGAGACAGTATAAAGGCACTATCAAAGGAGTTAGATTATTTTTTAAAATTAAATTAAATTCTTTATTTAGCACTTATATTAATGAGTACAAGTTTCTCACAAAATGCAAAAACATATTCTGGAGCAAAATATTATACATAACTTATTTATGACAAAGTTTTATTTTAAAAGGATCTACTTACTGCAATAATTCGCCTGACAATATCTTCACTGATTGGGAACCACAACTTTACTTTCTTGTACAGTGGATGCTTCTCGTAGTAAGACACCAGCTCTACTAAACTTTCAAACTTGACCGTCCCAATGGTATACAACCTGCCCTCCAGCTTAATCCTACAATGTTTTATTTCTTTTTCGGTCCTAAAATTTAACACAATTTACATCAAGTTGTAAATTATACATACTTTACACTCACCTCAAAACATAAAATATTTTTCTAAATTTTATTGGTAGGTATGTTATACTTACTAAATACAACATTTACATGTTCTCTGTATTAGAAAATGAAAATAATAAAATAATAGGAATATGAGTATAATGATATAGTACAATTGAATGTTTTTTACCTAAAGCTGATAGCAAAAGAGCCTTGCTCTTTCTCACTGGGTCTGACAAGAAATGCCCCATCAGTATTGGCTTTGCGGAGTAGTTCCTCTGCTTGAGCCCGGGTACAATGGGGATGGTACCAATCCTTGCCTTCATGCTTGTTTGGTTGCGGCACTGGCTCTTTCAACGTTATCAAAAACTCCTTCATACACCATGAAATCAAAAACACTTATTACCAAATTTCATCAATATTAAAAAGTAGAATAGAAAATGTAACAAACCATAAAATCAAGACATTAAATAGAAAGGTATAAAAATAAATATTTAACACAATTACCTGGCTCCTTAGAGGATGTTGTCTGTAATGCGTAATCAGGCTGTAGAGGCTATCAAAGCATATTGTTTCGATCAAGTAATACTTCGTGATACCCCTCTCTTGCTTTAGCTTGATTCGGCAATGGTTCACCTTGCCCTGACGCCAGAACGACAGGCAGTAGTCACCTACAAACGTCACACTCTCTCTGACAAGGAATGTGCCATCCCCAAGGTGAGCATGAGCCCTAAGGAGGTCCTCGGCCTCCTGCCTGTTCCCCGCCAGTTTCCCATGAAACCAGCATTCACCGAAATGCAACTCGTCCTGAGGAATACTAGAACTGTCCCCGTCTGGCTCTCCATCACTGTCTGCGTCAGTCTCACCTTGTGTGCTGTAGTTTTCGGTATAGTACAGTTTATTTTCAGTAAGCACAAAAGCATGAGGATGCCACTCCTTGTCAACGGGGTCTTCCAAAAGCAATATACCATTTTTAATAGAATTGCGCAAATCGAGATCCTTTCCCTCCTCTTGGCGCACCGCAAAAGAGTTCTCCTCCGCACCTTCTGGTAGTTTCTTGTGTTTCAATATAATTTTTCGCCGCAAATCATGAGGAGACGGTAGGCAATTTTCGTTTTTCTCTGCAGGTTGAACAAGCAACATATCTCCAAAAACATCCTGGAAAGCACTCGCCATACGCCTTTGTTGAGGAAGCGAGCAATTATCTTCGATCGACAGTATTAGGGGATAATCAGATGTTATAAATGCATGCTCCTTTATAGTTCGCAAAACATCCATGAACCTGATCTTAGTAGTAAGAGTGTGGCCATGGTAGATGAATGGTGTTCCATCAGGACCATCCCAGCAATCCAATTCAATGCACCGACAACCAGACCTTAAACACCTCACATATGCTTCTAGAGATGACTCACTTGAGAATTGATCCCCAGTAAGATACCTAAATAAGAAATGAAATAAAGTAAGAATATGACAAGTCTTCATAAGATCAAAAGTTATTTAATGAAAAAAATGCTTACGTATTATGAGAAGAGGAGATCCAGTAATGCGACAGAGGTCTTGTCATGTCTTGGGTTACATAATCGTGTCTGCTATCCCAGATTGTGTTTTGTTTGGAGAACAACATTTCGATAAACTGAAATTAAATTGAACAAATGTTTTTTTTATAAATTGAAGGCATTCTTTTCGTCTGGGAGGTTGTAAAAGGTTTTGTAGTAATTTCACTGAGTATCAAGAATTCGCGTGGGATTTGGATTTTGGCTGGCTTTAGGTCCATACTAAATGAACTTTTATTTTAAGTATTATCAACTTGAAATGTGGTGGGGCTTCTTAGGACATTATTGTAACATTATCCACGGTGCAGGATTCTGTTGTCAGTAATTTACTTACTTCATTTAGTGTTAAATATGGTTCATATATGTCCCTCTGTGGCTCCCGTAAATAGTCTCTTATGAATTGTGATGCACGATTCTCATCTTCTCCCAATCTATCATGTTGTTCAATCAGAAGGAACCGTTGAAACTCATGCAGAGTAATAGTAGTACCATTGGCACAGTAAAGGGAGTATTTGTCAAATATATCATGTACATTCTGAAATCCAAGAGAATTTAAGAAGTAATTATGTTAATTTAAACATTTGTATAGAAAGAACAAACTACAAATCAGTGTTAATTCTTATAAACGATAAATACGATAAATAATTATCTCAATATGACAGGTACAAATAATTAGATGTCAATACAAAAAATATATAAAAAACTAGCTAGTTATATAATAGTATCTACCTACCTACATATCTATCTTGCAAATTTACTACCAATCACTATGAGCATATTTTCTAGTGAATTTCATGAGTAATTTTGTCCTAAAATACAATATACATATGAATAAAATTTTAAGAGAATAATCTAAATTGCACCCTTTCTCGATAACTAACAGCAGTCTTCCAGGGTCCTATATTGAACATGTCTATACGAAGTCCTATTACTGAGCCTACTGCGTCTGTTTAATGTCTATCATAAGACTTTATTCTAATAATGGTAATAGGAACCGAGCTAAATTATTATCTGATTGTGTACCATCATGGCACACCTTATAAAATAAGGAAGCTATTACGGCTCTAACTTTAAATGATAGCTTTTTCAAAGCTTAATAAACAATCATATAAATGTATCTCAAATTATGTGTTGTTGGGTTTTGTAAATATGTCATAAAGTGTAAAAACACCACTTCTGAATAGTATAATAAATAATTAATCTTCGTTATGACCTGTAGTATAAGCTACTTACGATCTGATTCTGCAATGGCCCTATGTATGGTAAAATATGTAAACAAAGTAATGCGCATGCAAGTACAACTTGTTATTAAACATCACTACTACTATTTTTTTGATAACATCTTAAAACAACATTAAAATATGAACAAATCATATGAAGTACTTTACAAAAGTATGAAGGCAATGTTTATATAAAAGAGTTTATTAATGAATATTACTGAAACTGGAATAAAATTATGTTTTCTTACTAGATTATAAAAATAACATACCTTATGCTTACTACAATAGCTTACGTGCCAATGCCATGGCAGTGTATGCTATGCGAGATAATAATATTATATGATTTAGTTTGTTCAATATATTTTAGTACATGTTTTAAACAAATTTATAAAGATATGAATGATATAAGAATGAGCTATTAAAGTTCGACACATTTGGAAAGGAAACCAGTATGTTAAATCTTTTAATGTATACAATAAAGATTACATACTATAACTATAATTTTCCATATTAAATAAAAGAGACTGACTCCTTGTATTATATTGTTTTTATTATGTAATATTTTTGTATAATAAAATGGAATGCGTAATAAAACTACAGTGGTAATACTAAAATACTTACATTTTCATCAAATATCAACTTGTGATATAATATTGAGAAGTCATCAAAGCCGATTTCTCCCCTCCTGTTGGTGTCAACTTCTTGAAATATATCCCGGAGCTTACTAGTTGAGATCTTGCAATTAATTTTTGGCAGAAAAGCTTTTACTTCTTTTAGAGTTATTCTGTATTAAAAAAAATATAGAAATTATTCCTACTTCAATCTAATTTAAACAATTGTAATATATATTTATTAGTAATATAATGAATGGTCCCTAATATTATGTGTGTACACATTGTGCAAGTTTTAAATTAACTTTTCAGTCCTACCGGTATAAAATACTGTAGAGTGATATTTTTTAAGATATAACCACAAAGGTATAAATGAAAAATTACATACAGTACAATCAAACAAGTAAACACTACAATACCCTAATGAAACGAGTATATAACTCGCAGTGACTTATATAAATGATTGGCTCAACACAGACTGGACATTTCAACAATGCTGGTTTATTACTTTACATTTATCAGCAAACAATTATAAAGGTCAAGATTAATACTCCTTTTTCACTTGCCAGTATCAAACAGTCTTAAAGTGTCATGATAAAATTATATTCATAACGAAAAGAGTTATTATTATAAGGAGGCATGTTATCAGTGTTGTATTAAATAACCCAACTTACTTTTCATTTGTGTTCTCTATTGCATAGAACTCTTTTCTGAGCCATCTTTCTATCTGCAATGGATAAGATGCATTTATGGCTTCTTCGATAAGGAATCTTACACCCTTTACCCAAGCTTCGCATTCCTTGTCCGTTTGAGCTGAAAGGTAAACAAAAGTTAAATATAAATGCTGAATAATACCTACATCTACTGCTGAATTATAGTAGCTGAATTTAAAACTTTGATCAAGCTATGCCCATAGGATTGTCACTATACAATAAGCTATATTATTTTTATTATTTCTAAATACAGTCTACTTAATATTATTTAGTAATACCTGCGAAAGACGCGGACCGCAGTTTAAACTCTGTCCCATAATAAATGGTGAAACATTTTGAACTTTCTAGCCTTTTCGTTTCTTCTGGCCATCGTTCGAAGTCCTTAGACGATTTGCCGACGCGAACTTCTTTTACATCCCTGATTTCCAGGGCACCTTCGAAAGCGTGCCTTTGTGGAGCCCCATTTCGGAACCAAATCACTTGGTGGGTCTCTCGTCTCACAGACAATGTCCGGCGTTCGGGCCGCTTCCGTGGGTAAAATCGGAGAACTGTAGAACCCCGTTCTATATACGATATTAATTGATCCGCCTCATGGATAAGTCTATCATTGCCCCCATTATAGCAGACTGAATTCATTGCACTTTCTTTGTTAGCGCCCACTGTAACGAGACTGCGGCGGAAACACGACTACCTGGGATACATTTGCGAATGCACAATAAGTCAGGAGCAGTTGCCTTTAGCGAATAAACATTAAATATACTCGTGCCCGTAATATATCAACACACACTGTCGCCTGCTATTTCGTTTGTTTGACATTTCCAAACCAAATGAGATGTGTGTACATGTACAAATACATATACATAGTAGCAACTATAAATATTTTACTCTATGAATATAAAGTCAATGTTGTATGCTTTACTCGTTGTGATAAAATACAAAGTATCGAAAAAAATCTATACTTTTTAATCGATTTTAACGCAATATAGTTTGAAAGGTTTTTACGAATCGCACGTTCTAAACAACCTTTCAAACGATACTAGTCAAGTAATGTCATTGGAATTATTTTTTCTCACTAATAATTTTTACTCATCAATACCATTATTCCACTTTTTTTTCTATAGGCATTAGCGATATCATTTTAAAATTCTACCAAACATCGCTATTATCAGGAGTCATCGACAGCATTGACAACCTAAGGCGTATTCGATAGTCAATCGATAGTTAGCCAACACTAGTATACACCTATTGAACGAAACATATACTTGGATGCACTTGTAGAGGTGTAAAGAGCGAAAAAAAAGCGTATTCGTTACTATAACAAATAGTACTCGTTACTATCGTATCGTTACGTTACTTTTGATACCTTATAACATAGCATAGACTAACACCTCGAGTCGTATTCTCATATAGCATACGCGTACGGCATGATATCGCATCATATTATTTGTAGAAAACTTACTGCTAAGTTACCTGCATACCTATCTACGCGAGGTACAATTTTTCACTTTATTTTTCCTAAATTTTGATTTAATGTACGTATAGTAGATATTCAAAATTATTTATTGGAAATAACATTAAAGCAGCATGCTAACCATAAATAAACATTCAATGTAGTTTTCCTTAGAATTAAATTAACCATAAAAATAATTAAATATATATTTTAAACACAAAAAATGTTTTTTTTTATGGTAGTAAATTATGTTTAAACATGGCAAAAACTACATTAAATCTTTTTCTTACAATGACATTCAATTTAAACTATTGAAATTGTTATTATTATGTCAGTAACGTTTCGTTATACAGTACTTCACGGCGCAACCGTTACTCAGTACTGAATACATAGTACATACGGTTTGCTACAGCTTTAATAACTAAAGGTATAAGTGCATTTGTATACTAAAATGAACAATGTCAATATACTGCACCATGCTTGGTATTATAATAAATTTGTAGGAAAGAATAAATATAGCAATGCTAAATCTACATATCTTCATCGGTCTCTATGCCTAAATAAAATAATAATCGGTGTCAAGTTGAAGATAGTAAAAAAATATATTATCTGGTATATTACTATTAAAAACTTGGAGTGTGCCTAAGTAGTCAAAAATAAAATTATACACTATTACATTTTATTGCAGGGCTGAAAACACTTTCTTTATATTTTATTTTCCTAGCTAATTGACTACTTATCGACATACTATACTTTTCACTTATGATCATTTTTATTTTCTATAATAAACAGAAATGACTATTTGATTTTTGACTGCGGCGATGGGCTGTTTACTCGATTGCTGATGTAAATAGTACATAAATAAATATATGTACTGAGACAAAAAATAGTAGTAGTATAAGTATGCATTTAATAAGAAGGCTAAAGATTAACATTTTTTTATTACGAATTAATAGAATCATAACATGTGCACGCAATATTGGCTGTATCCTAATTGTAAAACTAATAATTATTAATATATATAAGTGCGCGGGCACATTAGAACTTCTATATATCTTAAAAAATAAATTTTAACAAACGGAATTTTAACAGGACATTCGTGTAGAGTGCTTAACTTTTTAAGGGGCCACGCATGGGTGTACCTGCGTGGAATATTATTTAAAATATGTTACTTATGTATGCACTGAAAAAAAGAAATTGTATAAGTAGGTAACCTATTGGCATCCGGTCACCTCTGTTAAAAATTATGTGCAGAGGGTGTACGGAACAAATCTGTATAACAAATCCACACCTTGAAATGTCTGGAATAATAGTGCATACAAAAATAAAAACTCAGTGGACAGGTACTTAAAGTGTTTATGAAAGATATTCAGCCATGGAGACAAAGATGAGGGAAAATAGTTTTAAAATGTTGCTATTAATGATTAAGTTAAAATAAAACTAACGATGATTTAAAACCATTTATTTATAGAAAAAAATATACACTTACAATTCTGAAAATACGTCCTAATTTTAAAGAAATTGTTTCTACATAGATCGGAATTTGCAGCAACATACTAGGTAAAATAATATTCGGCTAAATTAAAAATAAATAAAAGCGTACAATTAACCATAATACAGAATCTAACTAAAATACATGATTAAAATAAATTATTCCAGTGTGTATTCGACTTTACTACATTATTTATCATCAAATTTTCAAAACACAGAATTTCACCGTTTTTTCCCGACGTAAGTAGGTGCTTCCTACTTATACGTGGACGAAAAATATTGCAAGCAAAGTATGTAGGCATTGGCAAGAAAAATAAAAGAATGAAAAGAAAAATGGCTAATTTAGCAGACGTGCAAGTAACGGGTGACACCTGCCGCAGTCAGTACATTTAACGTTGAATTATTGCCATCGACTTATTATTCGTTGATAATTATTGCAATATCTATATATATCATACGGCCAGTAAGTGTCACCCGACCAGTTGCACTGTTTACATTATATACAAATTCAGATCTACGTGGTTTTAAATGGTTAAATAGTTCAATACAAGCATCCGAAACTGCACTAGGCTTGCCATATCCGGGGCCATTTGCCCCTCTGCCGCGTCACACACATCTCTGCTATCTATAATCGACTTCCGAAAATGTCCAAGTTATTAATTTGACGATTTTTAAATCGTGCAAACGTACAACATTATTACGTCAATCTTTTTTAATCTTAAACAATTTCCGTCATATGATTTTTGATTAATATAAAAACTTGTGCGGAAGTCATGTTTTTCATACATTTTACATAATATTCGATTGTAAAATTTTTAGTAATCAAACTTTTTGAGATAACAGGGTTATGGTAGACACGGCATCCAGCGCAATGGCAGAACACATCACCGAGAGCAGAAGACCCCTTGGGAATCGGTCGGGTACGCTAGGGCACCGGGAGGTTCCTAAATACTGACTGGTGATGACAGTCAAAAAAGCAGAATAACCACCTTCGTCCGGGGTCTTTTCCTCTCGACTATCAATGGCTACTTTAGCCCAATCGACTTAACATAAAAAAGAACACAAGTCATCAACATCAGCTTTAAATACTATAAAAGGCCTGACAGATAAAAGCGCCTTGTGTGTATATTGTTGTATTTTCAATAAACAGTAGAACGGTAATATTGCTACTTTAAGACTCGAAAAGCTTAGCGGATTACAATTGTACACAACAGTGAAAGTGCCCTAATGTGGGCTGACGGTGCCGACGTACATTTACGTAACTGGTGCTATTATTGTGGAATGTTTGTGGCGTTTGTTCAGGCGGCTGCATGTAGGGTACATCTATAATAAAAAACTACACTTGGACACTTAAAGCTCGAAGTGGGCGATAGTACAGTAATAATTATTAAAAACATCCAGATATTCATAAAAAATATACATAGTGTATTATGCGAAATGTGGTGCATATATTGAAAACGCACCACCATCTTACTGCTAGGTGAGCTCAGTTCTATATATGAGATCGTAACTAACTCAGTTTCCCTCCTTGTAGCACTAATCGTGGACTGCAAGTCGCGTCTTCGCTTAAGCTACGTACCTACGTGGCGATCCGCTGATCGCTCGTTCGAAACCGCAAACCGTTTGTGCGTTATAAAAATTGTATCACATTATTCTAATGTGAACACAATCCGGTACTACGGCCCCATATATTATTATCGAGTAATACATAACCTTAATCTAAGACGATATTATTATAGAAATATCAATTATCAAATGTAAGTCTTGTGAATACCATTTGAAATTCTAAATTACGCACACATATTGAAGTTGCAAATATAACGCAAACAGTTTTGTATGCTTAAACACTTATTAATTATACTCGAGTCTTGAAACTGTTTTCTCGATACACTAATTATTATAAACGGACCGATACATAGAGCGTTCACTGACGCAAGGGTAGAGACCAGGGGCGTGCGGAATTTACCTCGCTATAATGCTTCACTGGCTCTTCACTAATACCTAAAATGGGCGCCTGATGCGAATCTTATATATTACGTGATCGTCAACGAGGCGGTACATAATGAATAAAGAATAAATACGTGTATATTAAACATTATTATTACGTGATGTATAAGATTTCGACGGACGCTTAGGGCGCGCCGGCGGTGCCAAGCAAAGACGATTGACCATGCACCCGTAGCAGTAGGGCACGAGAGCGGGCCACGTGAATATATAGTGGGCGCCGGGAGGCGGCGGCGGCAGCGGGATCGGCACGGTATGGCCGAGCAGTGGCTGCATATGCTGCGGCGGCAGGGGCAGTAGCGGCTGCGGCAGTAGCGGCTGCGGCAGCAGCGGCGCCAGCAGCGGCGACTCCAGCGGCGATTGCATTGGTGGCGGCGTGCTCGGGCGACGACGCGGGCGTTCCAACAGAGGCACGTCAAACGAAAGGGGTGTTAATTTATAAGAAGGTCCATTACGCGAGGAAAACTGGTGAGCAGGCTGTGCCTGCTGTGGGGAGGCGAAGTCCCCGGAGGTCGATTGCTAGGGAGCCCCAGAAGCGGCTTGCATCACCTCGTCGAAAGCCTGTTCCAGGCAGTGCTTCAGCTCAGCGTAGGACACCACGAGCACACTCTGCTCGTCGCGGGACATCAGTTCCACCTGCCGGTCATATTTTTGAGGACTATAATTACGATCACAAATTTACTATACTAGGAGAATTTAGCCTGATTATACGAATAACTGGTAATGTCACTTTACTAAAGCTGTTACTTAATCATACTTTTTACATAATCGTCAATTACAAAGACTCTTTGAATCTGAGAAGCAATAGAACATCGCCTATATCAATCAACTAAACAATGTAGAATTATTACTCGGAACCAAAAAATATTTAATTTTAGTTTACATATTCTTGATATGAACGTAACCGATAATTATAACCTTGTTGGTCGATCCGCCGTCAAGTTGATTGAGGCTATATACGACGTGCGCCAGGTCGATCCACGGGCGGCCATCTTCGTTGACCGAGTGGAAAATGTAATCACGGAACAACTTGAGCATGTACCGATCGCCGGTCTCGCTCCAGGACCCGTCCATGTTCAATCTGAATCGTGCATTTAAATATTAAACATTGATTGATCTGGAGACAGACAAAAACACAGAAAAGCGGAGGACGGAAATAGAGAGTATGACGAGGAGAGATGTGAGTTCACAAAATAGTGACACACATGAAGACTTAATAATCACTGCAAATTAAGAAATAATTTTAATGGAATATTGGTTAAATATGTAGTTTTCAAGTCACTCACATCTGTAATACAAGTTCATATAATTATTTTAATAGTGTTATTTATAAAGAGAAAAAGAAACAATTTTACAACAATATGAATAGTGTAGGACCTTCCCTTCTTATTCTTTACACCCGACATATTTGTAGATTCGGATTAGGAGAATTTGATTGTGCCCGAGTGTGGTCTACAAGCTGAAGGCACACCTTCACTTTTGCTCCGCATACGACATGCTCATTTTCAATTTATAGAATTCTCGGTGCATCAACGTTACATTTACTGTATTACCTGTAGTTGTGGATACACGACCTCTTCGTTTAAATGAATTCTATCATTTAAAATATTAGTATGTGTTGGGGTAAAAAAAAAAATGCATAAATCGACACGCTAACTGGCCCACAGAATCATGTAGCGACTGCATATGATGGTCACACGCCACGTAGTTCCTGACAGCAACCAATTCCTGCATTAACTCATAGGACCAATAGTGGTCTGTTGTCCTGGATCTAAACACGTACCACGTCAACGACGCACTGATGTAGCAGGAACGATAACCGTAGCAGTCTCAGTTTAGGTCACCGTAAATACTTACTCGGGTCTCTCGTTAATCACGCCAAGCTTTACCAGGATACGCATCAAGCGTCCGTTGTCAAACTCCCTCGCGAGTTGATCCTCAAGCGCATCCGCGCGACGCTCCAGAGCCTCCACCTTGTCAATAAATTGTCATTAGTCGCCAAAGAGCAGATCTTATTAGAAAACCGTGATTGTACTTTAAGTGTTCAAAGTTAATTATTAATGGCAAAGCTTCATACTTTGAATATTGATAATCAGATAAGTTCTCTCGTCTTTGTATTAACAATTTGGACAATAAAATTAAAGTATTTTTAAATAATGTTATTTTCTGCAATTACAATAAAATAACAGGTACATAAATCAAATAATTATTATAACGACTATGTGTGTCGGAAACAACAATTTATATATATGCATATGTTGTACTTACATTGTGTACTGAAATTGTAAATATACTATAAGATTAGGAAAAAAAACCTTTTTTTTTAATTCTACTACATATTTTTATAAAAGTCTGTATTAAGTTTTTATGGACATCTGTTTTCAGCAGATCTTCCATTATTTTATTAAATGTCATTCTTAGGTCCTTGGAAGAATTTTTCTTCCAAGTATCTTACAATGTCTGATTTCAAAATGCAGAAATTTGATTCGATTAAATGACTTTATATTATTCCAGACTCGAAGCGTCCAGGTTCGAATACCTGATACAGTAAAACTTAACCATCGCTTGCTTTGTCACCAAAACTATAGTGAGGAATTTACTTGAGAAATTTAGTAATCTCCAAATGATCCTTAATATAAAGTATACCTGAGTATAAAACCTTGCCCCAATCATGGGCATGAGATCAGTTACGGTGCGTCGCGGCTGCGTGGTCGACAACAAGTACCTAGTACAAGTAAAATTTATTATTTAAGTATTCTTATAATTGATGGAAACAAGCATACAAGCCATTTGTAACTCAAGTTCTATTAGGGGCCTTACCATCTTTTATTACCATGTTATATAGTCTGCATAAAGGTATAGAATGCATGTTTGTCTATTCCTTGAAATAAGAGGGATGGATAATAAAGCTTCAATCTCATGAGATATAACGTCGCTTTATTCCAATTATGTTTAAAAATTTCAAATTTTTAAATAAATTGATTATAAGAGATGACATTAAGCTCCTCAAGATACAAGTAGAAACAGCATGGTTGAGGTTAACTGTACGTGACTGTGCAGTTTCAAATGTTAACAGAGGTACCGCTAATTGGATACCCAACTAGCCTCAAATAGGATTGACATCTTTAAGAAGTACATCTATTGTTACTCTCGACGGGTTTTTCGCCTCGTTTGTAAAGTATAGCCGAAGAAAAACATCAACTGGTAGTCAACCGAAGTAAACTCAAAAAGGTAATTACAAAGTTGATTGACTGACAATTCTGGCAAATATCTAACATTTTATTTGTATTAGAATTGTCCATGCAGATCAAAATGGTCTCCTTTGATTAAATTATTTTATTTATCTTATTCTGATGCTTGTTTTACTTCTTTCCAGTGTTAACTTTAATTTTTACATAATCGCTTAAATATTGAAAACTTATAGAAATACAAACAATAAAAATTGACGAATGCTAACTATTTAATACAAGATTGGGAAGAAGGATATTCTTCTATTTCGGAATTAATTTGGAAAAATAGATCAACTTAAGCCTTAATAATCATTGAGGTTTGATATGGATGAATATGAAGAGCTGAACATAAGTCGTAATTATAATTGAGAGTGAGCGTACACAATGAGGTTCTTGAGGTCCGGCGAGTAGGTGCGCGCCACCAGGTCCATAGAGGCGGGCAGATTGTCGCAGTGCACGGAGCGGCAAGCCAGCGATAGCGCCAGACGACCAAGAGCCGTCAAATCGTCTTGTTGAGCCTAAATAACAATAACGAAATAGAAACATTCGTTTGGAGATCTTTCTAGAAGATTCTAGGTAAATAAATCAAAAACAAATGTCGTATGTATGAAAGATACTTGAGAACGGCTCAAACGAATTGGCAGACTTTTTGTTGTAGTTATAAATTCATAAGAACCGTGCCTGTTTGTTTTAATAATAATTTGGAGATAGTAGCAATTGTCGAATGGATATGTGGATCGAACAGTAGCCGAAGTCCAGACCGTATTATTAATATAGCGTCATCATTTATTATTTGTGTTTCGAAATGGTCTTACGAAGCTTGTGATGATCCCTGTTCTGTTTAAATTAGCTTATTACATTATCATATACTTGTATAGCCACTGAACATCAGCGTTGTGCTAGATTTAGCAGTTTGACAGCGGCGCTCAAATGTTACATCGAGTCAGGACTGCGGGAGGCAGCACCAAGCTAGAGCTCATTTTTAGACTGAAGATGCGCTAAAAATTCACACAAATATTGTATTTCTAAGCATCAGTGTAACCTCCAATCAATCTTGTAGCGCCGTCGTACAGCACTATTCGCCCGCAATCCATACAGATTCGTATGTACAACACAGGTGTGTACAAGCCGCAAGTTGTACGCTGCAGGGAAAGTGTAAAATTAATAATAATATTACATATTAAATGGCAATTGTATAATACCTGATTGACATCACTAGCATTGGATAGCAATGCATCGGCTGCGGCGCACCAAGAGATGCGGACGCGGCAACTGTTCATAATCACCTTCGAGGGATCAAGGCCCCTAGAAAATTAAATATAAAACAATGTTAATTTGTCATAAAATAAAGATGTTTAGCCACAAAGGCGTTTAGCTGCTCGAGGCATAAGTTGTTTGAGACCTATACCATAAAAATAATAATTGGCATAGTCTTTGTTTTATTTTGAGAAGAATAGCAAACGAGCATACAAGCTACCTGATGGTAAGTAGTCGCAGCCCGTAGACACGAACAATCACAAATACGACCAAAGTCCTATCTGAGCTCGTACGTAGATGCATTGTTATTCCTGAGGACTAAGATGTTCGCCTCGCTTCAAAGAGTAGCCGGCAACCGCGCCTCTCCAACCGAAACACAAGTAATGCTTCGCGGCGGATAGTGACGGCGGCGGTGGTACCTCCCCGGTCGAACTATAGTTCTCCCATCTTTGAAACACTTACATCTACCTACACTTGATTAAGTCAGGTGATAAAACGTATATCACAACAGTGTCTGTAATACCACAAACATTTTTATTTTTAGCGGAACGGTGTGGTTAAAGGCTCACTTATGTATCTTAGTCTTAATTTTGACGTTGATTTCCGATGTTCAAAAGCAGTTGTCACGTAACATCAGGTCAACTGTATATTAATTTCATAGTTAACTTTTCTTAAATAAATACCAAGTTTGATTCAGGTAAATTATTTTTCTTTCCCTTTGCTTAATATCGACATAATTTATATTTTCACGTAATTATATTACGATAATACAATGTAGTCGATAAATCGAACTTTGCCGTAGTAAATATTTACGTTTTTTCATGTTTCACTTATCGCATGCAAGTGGTCAAAATTACGTCCAATGCATTGTAGATAACAATATTTATAAAATTATTTTTATACCGATAAGAACGTACGTTAATTTTAGCCCGTTTCATAACATACTAGCTATTTCCTGTTATTATAGATTGAGATACTATACAATTTATTTTAACAGTTGTGTAATAAACCGTATTTAAAGTATTTGTAAAGTTTCCGTAAGCATGAATAAATATGTTTTAGATTTATTTCGTTTGCAATCTACCAGCTCAAGTGCTTTTGTCGACGCAAATGAGCGTGTATATTAACGCGCGTTCG
Source organism: Phocides pigmalion okeechobee (assembly GCA_018251015.1). Classification (NCBI taxonomy): domain Eukaryota; kingdom Metazoa; phylum Arthropoda; class Insecta; order Lepidoptera; family Hesperiidae; genus Phocides; species Phocides pigmalion. Next base: position 19,929 of record DWON01000039.1, read on the forward strand.
TAATCACGTGAAAACGACTGGATCAAAAGTATTGCTTGTAAATATTAATAGTTATTTCCAAGATTTGTAGAACTCTTTGTTAATAGAATCGTAAGTAAAATCGTATTTATTATGTAATTATAACAATCTTTATATAATTTCGAACGTTCGTACATAAGTGGACATATTTGGTAATGTATTGATAAAGTAATGAGAGTGAAAATAGTATTCCATGCCCAATGAATCACGATTGATGAGCTGAATTATTCGTGTACCACTTTTACGATTTGCGTTCCGGTGGGCTGGCCGGCTCATGTATGACAATATTGTCTCTTGTAGTAGCAACGCGTTTGCTATCGACTTCATGTGGGATTCCTGTTCTATATGTAGTCAGTTTTAGGACTCCATTGACGGCAGGGACCATCTCCTATCAAGTGGACTGCATGCTAGTTTCTTGTAAGAATTTCGAGAAAAAACACACATTTTCCACAACTTGGCATATTTACTATGAGTAATATAACGTATGAGATTCCGATTACGATTACATATACTTTGTTAGTCACGGACGGCATATATCATGACATTGTACATCGAGATGGGCACATAAAATCTAGATATATGTATCTCTGCTATCGTCCACTAGATATGCCCTCGTTATCTCTGCAAACAAGCGGATGTGCATAAGTAAGTACATGATTTCGCTGCCAGGCGTATGATTTCTATGCGGTTATTTTCGTCAAGTGCTCTATTATTCTATTAGACTATCTCGTGTCATCCGTTACTTATTGTGCACAATGTTGCAGTACATCTTGTATAAGCAGAACATTAAATTGAATGGGCAATTTGATTACCGTAATCTCAAAACTCATGATAAACTTGTTTACTTCTTAACCCTTATTTTATCAGTTGTACTTTTTAGTATTTGTGTCAGTTGTAATGGATTTATTTATTGTCTCCAATAAAATAAATATGTATAATCTAGTTACGCAAATAACTGCGCATAACCTCCAGGCTTCGTAAACATACAAAGTAAAACAACGTGTGGCGGGCAGTTGGGTGGACAACCGCTAGCGGCAAAATTTCATGTACCTAGCTTGCGTCCTTCGGAGGGCAGAGTAAACTGTCGATCACCTATGTTATTCTTATTCTTGAATAGAAGTCGTTGAAATCTTGCCACAGACGTTATGGGCGGTTAAATAAATATAATTTATCATCAATGCTTGTTTTAAGTTTCAAAGAAATGCATGAAGTATAAAATTGTAGGAAGGTACCACCGCTGGAGAAACTCCTGTGTGTCAGTTGGGCTAATACGGTAGGCGGCTACATTTATAAGACAATTCTCTAAGTATACAGGAGTAGTAATGTGCGACTCCAAGATAGGGACGATAAGACTTTAGTTCTGTTGGATGCACAAGTCCATGTAATATTCACAAAGTATAGCGAAGTTAAACATAAACTTCGTCTCAAATGTAGCTCCCTCACAAATTTATCCCTACAATTTCAATGTCATTAAATTTACAGGATATTCAATTTTGAATCGATCAGGCTAAAGGAATTGCTTATACTATTATATTATATGAGGTTTTGAGAGATTTTGAGATTTACCTGCAAGCCAGTCCAGCGGTGTGGACGGTACGGAGCGCGGCAGTCAGTTGCACGAGCAGACTCCACAACACTGCTTCAGGCAGTAGTGCACCGGAGGCCACGGCGCGAAGCATAGCATTTTTCTGTTGAAACGTAATAATTCATACATCCTCATTATCCGACGAAAAGAAACTTTTTTGCTTCGGTTGGAGGAATGCAGTTCCCGTCTAATCTTACAAGCGAGGCGATCTCAGTCCTCTAGGGTAAGAACGCGTTTACGTACAAGCTCATATATGTAGATCTTCAGTCCTGTTTGAGCTTGTACGTGGATGCCCAAGGCCTACAGCGATAAGGTAGCCTGCGTGCTCGTTTGCTACTCTTTTTACAAAAAAGTAGCGAACGAACACACACTCCAGCTGATGGTAAGTACGCTCATCGACGTCTGTAACGAACTCAGGATAGGACAAGCGTTCCACTTTAATTCGATCATAGATGCATTCCTACTTCCGAGGAATTAATATACAGACTTTTATTCACTATTTTTTGTCTTTTTTATTACTAGTTACAATATCCGAAATATTAATAAAAAATCTCTGAAATTTTCCACCAGCTACCAATTACGGTTCAATAGACGGCCGTTCATAAATAGAGTAAGCGGACGGAGAGCGTAGGTTTTAGTACCTAATTGAGCTTTATACAACCCTTACAATATTTTAATAATATTTATTCGTGTACTAAATTGGATCTTTTAATAGATTCGACGGGGGAGGTATCTCCGCGCTCTCATATTGATCGTGAAGTAATTTGTGTATCGGTTAACGAGGTACGGAGATCGGGTATATTTACAGGGCATGGCGGCCATCTTAATCCTCAGGAATACCAACGCATCTACGTACCTCAAATAGGACTTATATCCATTCAACTTTACTTTAACTTTAGGTCCTGGTCAAATAGGACTTAGGTCCTTTTTGACGTCGGTTTAGTTGGACGCAATGTCCATGGTAATGTAATTTAACTCTATTTTGCTATTTTGGTAATATACCTAAATTCTGCGCGGGGATATTTAAGGTCGGAATAAGGCAGGAAAAAACATTTTGTAGTATGATATTGGTGCAAAATATAAAAGCAGATTTCCATATCTCAGGACAATAACCTACAAGATATCATATTCAATTCACCTTTTTATCAAAGTCTTTTCATAACTACCGATGTTATTTATTAAACAGAACAAGCAGTAATTATGATTGGGTTATTATCGTTTATTTCTAGTTCCAACCGAATTTAATACATCTGAAAGAGAACCACTTTTCCAAGCATACAATTTGTGTTGGTATAATATAGATATCAGTCTCTCGACGGAAGATTTATTGTAGCTAAAGAGACTACATGTTATTTTGATATTTGGATCTTGTTTGAGTCAATAGATATGTGTACATTCAATTATACTGCGGGATGTATCAAATTAATAGATGAACCAGTTGTCTGGATTAATAATGGTATATTTTCAAGTACCAAAGTGTGAAGTTCTCTTAAATCAAAAAGCATGGTAGCTTGTAAGATTCCGTGTTTCTTGTAAGTAGTAGTCTGGGGTTCGATTCCGTGGCACGCACCGTTGAATTATCGAATTACGTGCATAATAGTAAACGATTGTTATTTGCATTACATTAAATATGCATTCCTGAGAGTTGTAAGAAGAGTGTGAAGTACCAACAAAACTTGTATATCATTAAATAATTATTTATTTAATGATATACAAGTTTTGTTCTCAATTAAATTCTCTCAATTCAAGAGAGCTTTGAAACCTGCCTTAATTAGCGTTAAATTACTCAAGTTGAAATACGTTCAAGACATCTATTGTGATAGCGAGACGCTTCCAAATGTACTATGAACTCTTTACCTACAGGACATTTCAACGCCAGGCTGTCTGGCAAGCGTCACTAAATATATATCATAATCATAGCTAGGTTCATAAACTGTAATACGGCAGCCTCCCCAAAATACCTATCAGATTTGCAGACGGGGAACCGTCCTCCCCTCGATTTCTGGTTCACCCCTCGCAGACGATTTTAAACACGAGTATAGCTATCCAAATAGGACGTTTCAGCTGTCTGGACATACTCCATCTCGTTTTTACGTCGACTTTGATATTGACCGACTTGCACAATACTTACTGCTCTATTTTTAAATAGTACTAGTGCTCTGATAGTGTACTACTAACAACAGGAAAACCGTACAGATGTAATGAAAGGAAGATATTTTCAAATTTTCCAATATCGTTGCGCGCTATTTAATATCGGAATTAAGGTACATGATGTAGTACACATTCGATAAAGGCATACCTTCATCTACTAATAATTGTACTAGATAGTTACAGGAAAGTTGTTGCAGGCGAACATCCGTGAAAATGTCCTAACGTACGTAAGATCCTAAAATTACATGTCCTGTACAAAGTCATACTAACTTCTATCTCGCGCCAGCTTGTGTAATGTGTAGCCGTAATATGTTAAACTGCAGGTAACTGGCGCGAAGTAGAGCCAATGTCAGCGTCATCATAACTCTGTATATTCATATATTCTCAATGATCTGTTTGTTTTCATAATTACGTTTCGAAATCGATGGCGTGAATATTCTAAATAATGTTAGCATTCTCACCTGATGTGTGTAGGGGCGTGGAGCATCAGGGTCTGAGGAGAAGGGGTCGTGGTACCCGCCGTTGGCATCTGCCGGGTTGCCGTTGCCGGTGCCGCTCAAGTATTTCTCCATCAGCGACAGGCTCACAGGGTGGTAGTCATACACCAGCACGAGAGCTGTGAACAAATGACCTAGTAGAATATGGGCGCCAAGTCTACTACCATCTAATCTTACGAAAATAATGTCCGAAGTAAACATTCTCGTTGATGTGAAGATGTTAAGTCACTTGGCAACGCATTCGACGATAATCAAAATCAAAATATTTTTATTCAAAGTAGATTCTTTACGAAACTCTATATAAACGTCAATATACATAGTGTCACCGTCTCGTGAGGTGTTTCATTTTGAAGAAAAGGTGTTTTTGAAAATTTTAGTAATAACAATAACGAAAGATTCAAATTTCTATTATTTTAGCATTACTCAAAACTATAATGTACTACATAATCTGCACTTTAATTTGAAATAATGTATGATTGCTCAATCCTTTTCATTAAAAAAGAAGGTAAAATATTGCTATGGCATGAAATTTTCATTTCAGCCTTGTTTAATTGGCGTTGCGAAATACGAGAGTTCAAAGTAAGCTTAAAATAAGCCTTCGTTAATGATGACAGTACGGCGTCTGATGTCCCTTCAGTATTATTTAGCTTATAATATTTTAATTTTGTCAAAGAAATTTAGTATATCGTACATGTCACTATTTACACATACCTATTTTCTGTTTGCTTGACTTATCACAAAGGTTCGTACTTCGAATCTGTCCTACTGGACGGCCAAAATAAAAAATGAATGAATAACAGCTATAATCCTTCCATAAATAAGCAAACGTAAAGAAATATAGAATTGGAGATAAGAATGTTATAACCATGACGAACTTTGTAGCGCGGCGATTATTACTATTATTATGTGTAATATATGGGCGGGTTCGCTCCCTGAGAAGGAAAATTCACCGGATCAATTTAAATTTGTTATAAGGGTTTGACTGTTCGTATTCTTTATTTGTGTTTCTATGATAAAAGAGAATCGTAGCGATATTATGAACGTTGTCATAGTATGTAAGCTTTCAATAGTTAAAAGTTTTTTCATATCGATTACTTCCACGTACTAATAAAATATTTAAATTCGTCCTTTCGAATTGTATCAACTAGAAATCGATACGGCACTGGCCAGTTCATAAATTGTTAATCTAGAACGGCGCATAATCAAAGTGCAATTTGTATATCGATTGAACTCTATAAGTAATTCATAGAGCTTGGTATCATTCCCACACCCACCTTCACCCCGTCCACCGCGTGGCGGCGTTTTAACAGAAAAATCAATAAGCTCATAGGCATATACAATTGTATTCATCATTTCCACGCAGGCAGTGGGAGCTGGACCCCGGGATTGCGCGGCGTCCCCCCATCGCCCCCTCCCGCGCGACCGCCGACTGACCCGCACACCGGCGACCCGGCAAGTCTAGCTCGATGTTATCTACTAGCCATCACCTGCAGCTCTGGCCGGGAAATGACGCTACCTACTATAAACTATATAGTAACACGTAATTTGATTCATATTGTTTCAAAGGCGTATAACCAAACTATAATTAACTATCTTGTTATTTTGTTCTAATCTAACATTATAATGCACGATCATACACAACCTATAACGAAACCAGATGTACAAAACTTTAGCACGGTATAAAAATTTTGGTATGTACATTAAATCTATAGTTTTCAAAAAAACACAACTAAATAAAATCTTCCTAGTCAAAGGACACGAAACATCTTCATTTTTTAAAACAGTTAACATGATAAAATATTAAAAGTTATTGAATAATTACTGTTCATAATTCATTACAACGGCAATAGCCTGTTTATAAATTTTTAATTTACTAAGGCACATATTCAAAGTGCAATTTGTATATCGATTGAAATTAGTTAGTAATTTATAGTGCTTGGTATCATTCCCACACCCACCTTCACTGTCTTATATATAAAGTAAAATACTGTTCATTTTCTTTGTCCTAAGCTGTTCTTGCTACCGGTCATCTAGATTTTGACCTATCGTTCGACGTAACGCGTCTAATAAAATGGTACGAAGTTGGACCTCAGTACGTAAAATCTCGGAATCGTAATTTTTTTAGACTCAATCATAAAGGCAGTAACTCTTTAATCGACATGAGTGCGTCCTACTGCTTTTTAAATTTGATATAACTTCTATACATAAGCGCGCCAAGAAACTTAACCACTAGCGGTCATCTTTCCAAATTCCGATCGTACTCTATGTTGCTTAATTTTGTAGTACATTTTCGATCAATGTTAGTAAATGCTTGTATTTAATATAATCATTTAAAGATGATCAAAATACTAATAACTTTTGTAGGAAGATTATATTAATTATAACTGATAATTATGAATAGATTATGAATAGATATGAGGTTGTAACGAAGATATTTTGGACAAATTATAATTATGCGCCATCCAACCCTTCTATTTTAAAATAATTGATTATTAAACTGGTACAATGTATACTATCTACCACAAAATATTACGTAATAAAATTCTATGACGATCTGCGTGACTTACATTTAATCATATCAGTCAGACTCGCCGAGTATTTCAAGTTCTATTCCCAGTCAGACAGGACTATGAATAATAAACTTACGACTTCTGTTCTGGGTTTCAGTATATGTGTACTTGTCTTAGTACGAGTCCATAGCAACCTCGATAAAAATAGTTCTAGTATAGGTACTATGACAATAGAAACAGATTTTTTATTTAATTTCTATATTATATTATGCTTATGTATCTAATCATATAATAAAGCAGTAACTGGAATATATTTTGTATTTATTTAAGATAACTTATTTTTAGAAGGAAGTGTTCGCTATGTACACTATGATATAGACTTCTAAAGTAAAAGTTTTAAATATTATTGACTTTTAATTAATTGTTTTGGTTCCTCAAGTAGAACCCAGATGGCCGACTTTTTTTTTTAATTCTGCGTGGCGATGACACATTCGGCTCAACATAAAAATAAATTCTACAGCGAAAAGATCTCCATTACTCAACGTCTAAAAATCGCGAACGTAGTCGCACGAGTAGCTCATAAAGCAATGAAAGGCAATTATAATTTTTTAGATTACTGCACCGCTACTTCAAGCCGTTTTTTATCATAACAAATTTTTCACGCTACCAAAAGTATACAACGACATTAGCTCACTGCGAGTAGACACGTGCCCTTCCGGCGAGACAAACATATATTTGTATTCACCGGTAGCGTTGGGGTGGTTGTCTGGATGTATTCGTATTTAGCTATAAGTAGTAATTTAGGCATCGTCGATCGATACGTCGGGAGTTCGGAACCCCATCCAAAACAGAATATACACTAGATGGCTAGAATATGTATGTATGCTAGGGTGCAACGAAGAGGGGCGCACACCCTAATGAATACGTCAGACAGATTTAACCAAATAACGGTATTGAATTTTAGGTGGTCCCTACATGCTGGCTCTCTCGCGTTTGTATTTAATGGCAAATGATTTATTATTCTTTAGTAACTATGAATCTAGAAAACTGGTGATAGTTTAATGCACAAATAGATTACAGCCTTCACGCGACAATCCGAGGCTTGAATCCTTAGCAATTTTGATTATTATTAGCAAGCATCTTTATTTTTTTATTTATGTTCATATTTAAATTAAATTATCACTTGCTTTAGGGATGAAGGAATACATCACAAGAAAATATGTATGCCTAGATTTCCTTTGTAAATTTGTAAAAGCTATGTGAATTCTAAGAATCAGTAATTGACCAGCATGGTGAACTACGGATGACCCTACTTTTTAAGAATTCATCCTGCATTCTAAGAAAACACTAGGAAAGTAACGATTTGATGTTGAATTGTTTATGTTACCACAATTCTTAAAATTAAACCTAAAAATTGAAGCATTATTACTGAAATAGTGATTTAGTGATTTTTCACTTTAAAAATTATTTTAATACCTCACAATACTTGGTATATTTTCAATAACTTTTGGCATTATTTTTATAATTGCAATTTTTTAAAATGTTAAATACTTGTAACCAATTTTTTTCTGACACCTTTAATTGTATCAAGATTACACACATTAAAATACAGAATACGTAATACTTAAATAATACACTTTTTATAATAACCAAATCAAAGACCTCAAATCGTCGAGCAAATAGATCGAACTCTTATTTTTACCGTCTAGAGAACTACCTATTACTTATCAACAAAAGATTAAAAATCAATTTCCATAATTTTAAGTTCAAAAACTACAAACTTCTATAGAAAATTACATTCATAATTAAATTTGTTTCGGGGTTACTTATTCGCAACCTCATTATCTCAATGTTCAATTACTATGCGTATACAAAAATGTACAGATTTTTTAAAATGATTTTTGAGCTGCATGTTACCTGCCAACCGGTTTTACATTTTCATTAAGTAGATTATGTAATCTACGCAATATATGTAAATTTAAACGTTTTAATATTAAAACGCTTAAATTTAACGCAACTTAGAGCGTCAATTAAAATTGGAAAACCTCCGAATGTAAACTAATCAAACTTGTCCACTGACCAAACTCAATGAATGCACTGTATATACATTTAATACAACGGAAATTCCATCAAAATTGTGAAACGTACTCCAACACGAGTTCAAGATCGTATCCACTGCCTAACTTCATCAAGATCGATTCAATAAGTCTTCTCGCGTTGCGTCGTGTCTGGTTTAAATTTTCGAGAATATGAATACAATATTATCAAGTCAAACGATTTATTTACGGTATGATTGAATTTACGTAGTGTAACAAATTTCTATTACCATGAGTTATGTCAATGTATACATAAAACCATTATATGAATAAAATCATATCAATCTTCTAATCAGAATCATCAACTTTAAAATTCTAAGCCATGAAACCCGGTTTCATATAAAACTCTCACGTCGGTACTTGGTCCAGACAGACACTAACATACAGATATAGGCTTCAAACATACATATAATAATCCTCCTTTTACATTAAAGTTTAAAGAATATACCAAAATCAAAGTTTAATGAATATATCAAAATAACTTCTTAATCACTATCAATCATTACCTACTTGGTATAGATTAAGACGAGTACTAACAGAATAATCCGATAATGGAACAGCGGTAGGTATCTATCCGCATGTGTGTCGTCTTCACGAACATATATTTTCTTCATTGGATTCTGTGCCTCTAAAATTAATTAGGTTTTCATTTATTCTTATAAGTAAATTTAGAAATATAATATAATATTAAAATTTAAAGCAATGATCCATTAAAGTAAAATTTAAAATCACGGAATAGATAAAATACTGAGAGCTTTATTCGAACGTTGTTACAAAATTTGTATGCACATCGATTGCAGCTTTGCATCTGTCTATACTACGAGGGTATGGGGAGATTAACTCGGACACGGGGGGACGCAGCATCAAACGAGGGTTCCGGATTTAATTAAAGAGCCCTAAAAATGTATATAAATGGTCAGCCGATGCTCAGTACATCAAAGGGTTATCTGAATAAAAGAGATTGAACCTAAATGTTTCGAAATAGCGATCCAAATGCTATAAATCGACCTTTCCTATATGGAGTTAAGCAAAAATCAATACAGACCATCTGCATTTTAAAACGACCCTTTTTACGTCATATCAAGTTTTTATGAAGGTAGATAAGGATGGATGGATGCATTATTGGTTTCTTTTATTAACCTCCGCCTTATTTGTGTTATCACTATGAAAGACTTTCATTTCATCCTTTGGTGTTGTCAAGTCTTGGCGATAGAGATGAAAATTTACAGTTTTTGTCGTAAAATTTCGTCATGTACAATTACACTCCAATCCTAATAAATTCACGCATCATCACTAAACCTGGACCTCAACACAGATTGAGGTGCTAGTCCGTCCTTTGCACATGTTTTTGTTCTAAGCGTCCTATCACTCACGTGAATCATTTTATCTGTAACTGGGGACTAGATCCAAATGAATTTTCATTTTGCTAATGTCGCATTATTCCAGATTTTAAAATTTACCCAATTTGTATTGTGGGTTTTTATTATTTTAGTGATAGCCATCAAGATATGAATAGTACAAAGGAGACATATTATTCTAATTTCATATATTATACCAAAATTTATCCAGGACCTGATTATATACATCAATGTCCATATGCCAGGAGATTGTCATTGATTGTTTAAGTTCACATGGTGCATATTAAAAGTTTGGTTAAGGCATAAGTAAACACTTTATGATCAGAAAATGTCATTTACGCCTGCAATGTTGAAATTTCAGGGTTTAAAAGGAGTTTGAAAAACGGATTTAAAACCAGTATTACATTCAAAAAATGTCGTGATAGTGATTATCTTCGCGACGGTCTTTTATTGACTTGAAAATTGTTGCGTCTGCGAAAAGCTGTTTTGCTACTAAAGAAATGATGGTTGCTTTGCATGCCACCCTGTAAACGGTGGATGGGAGATGCGGATGTGAGTCAACATAACGGTGTATACAAAGTATAATTCCTATGTAATACACCATCTAATTTAAATATCGTGAAGAATCAAGATTACGTTATACGCAAGTTTTGTCACGGAATTTATCGGAAATAATAAAGTATTCCGCGCGATTTTAAAATCACCGTCACGAAAGTACGAATAATGCGAAAGTAATATCAGAGCGGTGTCGTGACTAAATGGAGTCCGGCGTAAATGTAGAAAACTTTCACTATTTGATTTCTGAATATTGTATGATAATATTACGTCATAAAATATACGTACGTCATAAAATATGACGGAGAGCAATCTTTAGCAGTTATGTCAAGGGTAAAAACTGGGCCAAACTTGAGAAAAAGTCTTGAAAGTAATTGTAGATTTCAACCTCCTTGCAGAGTGTTTTTGTCCAATAAGAAGACATAAAATGTTCGAATCTTTCAAGTATAAAAATACCCGCTGTTGGTTATTTATAGCCGCTTATGAAAATAACCGTTATTATTTCACTCAAATTCACCTAAACTATAAAATCACACACGTTTAATTAAATTTCAAATACCGTCCAAAAAAGTAACCAGAAGAAATCCAAATTCCGATGCTGATGTAGTTGAATCCACAAATCTAAATAGGGAATATCTTAAACGGCACGCTGTTGAAAAAAAATTTTTAATAGTACTTACAGTGATCTCCAAAGGCTTGAGTAGTGAAGAACTCGTATAGGCGAACGATGTTAGGGTGATCAATTTGCTTCCACATCTCCACTCTCTTTGTGAGAACGGAAGAGTAGGCATGGAGACGCCTCAGCGCATAGTGATCACCAGTCTGCCTGTGTGTCGCTCTGAACGACGAAGACATCGCGTGCGGAGACCAATTCTCCAACGGAATAAGCTCCGTATACATCTCCACGTTCTCCGGTAGATCTGAAATAGAATTCTCGTTAAAAAAAAAAATTACGGACAGAAAGATCTATAGTCGATTGTGTATGGTGCTTGCGGCAGAAATTATATGTTTGAATTCGTAACGTAAGGAATAAATGTTATACTGCTACTGCGACTGCTCTTGTAATATACGAGAAAAGATATCATTGTGTCCATGCGAGTATCAAGATTGTATTTTTTACCTTTTGAACCTTTTGAAATTTTGTTAAAACTTTTTATCATTTATTTATATTCGGATTTAAATACCGTAAGGAGCTCCATTCCTAATGAAGGTCTTCTGAACTGACAATATGTATACTATTCAATTAAATAAAAAGAAAGATAAGAATCAGAAAACCCCACTTTGAAATAAACGACAACAGCAAACACGACCCCCTTAAAATCTAAGGGAAATTTCTGTTTGGAGTAAATTTTGTGCGGAACATAATTTCGCTAATACCTGGATATGCAGGCACTTCATGGTGCAAGTAGTTTTCTTCGGTGCGTTGAAATATCTCAGCCCTTATGGTGTCAGGCATGTAGAATGAAGCAGCGAGACCTAAGATTATAAAACATATTCTGTAGCAAAATAATTTTATTTTTGGAATTATGAGAACGCAGCGACAGCGGTATATACACATTTTATTGGGGTGCAACGCGTAAGTCTTACACTGCCCCAAAAAGTATTACGAGACCGACGATTCGACTTTGGCCAATTCAGACAAAAAAAAATCTTTAAAAACTTTAGCTTCGGACAAAATGTGCTGAAGTTTTCGCTGAAGCCAAAAAAATGTGCCCGTACTGTGCGAGAGCACGATGATGCTAGCGGTGCGCAGGGCTACCCCCTATACAAGCTGTCTTTGACTCACGTTGTTTCGAGTTACGTCGAACATTGTTTTGACTCTATTCCTCAAACATAAGTCAATTGTTTCGATTTCCAGCATAGAAGAATTAACTTGTCGCGAGTAGAATTGACAGAATTGATATAGATGATAGAGATAGAAAAAATACCTCTCGACTTACGTCGTTTCGATTTACGTCGCGTTTTTCGAGAACCTTACATGCCGTATTTTAAACTGCCTGTATTTCAAAATTCGCTTGGAATCATTCTTGAATTGAATTTCTTAGGGTTTTAAATTGGGCTTTGATTATTCGAGAAATCGGTCCTCGGTTGGATAATAGTGATCACGAACATATTCCTTTCGATCGTGAACCTGAAGTATCCTATTCAAAGGAACTCCAACAGCATCCTAACAATGTAAATAACATTGGAATCGTAATCGCTTATTTTATATTATATTAGATATTTATACGTACAAAAATGTTAAATGGTGATTTTAATATATTTTCAATTTTTGTAATAAGTCTCTCATTCTTGAATAAAGATATATTATAATAAAACATTTAAATAAAATATACGGTATCGCGCCACTTGAGTTCAACGCACGATCGACAGTTGCGTTGACATCGCGTCGCCTCTACCTACACCTATGCGTTTTATTACTACATTGGAATTATTATTATTGCTGATCAGTAAACAGTGCACGTATCTTCATTTAAACTAATAAAATTCGTTAAATATGGAAATTATACATAAGAATTAGTTTTACAAGAAAAAAATATTATTGATTTATAAATACAGATTTGTTATGAGACAAAACTTTGCATATTTACAAAGATACGCTTTTATTTAATACAAGCTTCGCGGAAAACTTACAATATAATCGGTCACATTACCAATATTTTGTATTGTGGATGGGCAAATCATCTCAATATGACATACTCAATTTAATACTAACACCATATTTAACTTTAATTAATAGGCCGTCACAGAAACTATCAAATTGCATCCGGTACTTATACAATGACTTTGAAACAAAAATATTGATTATTTATGTAAACTTTCCACATTTATTCGACAAATCGATGTTTGTACAATATTTTCTGGGGAGATATTATTGGATAAATACTAGTGTTTCCATGCACGCATCGATCAATATATCTCAAACAACGAACGACATAATACAACGTTCAGCATACGACTCCCAGGTCAATAATAGGATCTTCTGTGGGCGTCTGTACAATACAGACATATCCTGCACTCATCAGAATATAATTTAGAAGTCCATTTCTTTTCAGCATAATTTACGAGCTTACGAGCAAATCATAAGAAATTTTGTCTGCGAGCCGCCGAAAACTTTCGATAACTTGTCAGTCTGAAAGCTGGTATAATGCTCCTTAAAACTTGTCATTGTGGTTCGTGACTTTAAGACTACACGACGTAAGTACTTTATTCAGTTCTACTTTGATATTAATTGACGTGAAAAATTAGTTTCGCAACAAAGTCGTAACATAAGACCTGTCACTACGAGAATATTTCTACTTAGTTTGAAAGTTTTAGTCTTAGTTTGAAAGAAGTCTTAGTTTGAAAGAGCCTGTCTCCAGAAACCTGTATATCACTGTATCCTCTGAGATAAGGGCTCATATTTAATAGTTTAGTAACTGATTAATCTAAGCTCTGCTGCAGCACTTTTACAATTTGTCCGATCATCTCTGTCGATAACTTCATAGTTCCATGGGAGTAGGAACTTTAAGATATCCGATGCAAGTCACCACTTTAAGTAATAACGTCTGAAGAAATGCGTTATAATCAATTTCAAACATTATTCTACTAAAACTAGCAAAATTTTAGTCTGAGAATATAGGTAATTTTGTTTTAAGAATATTTAATTGTTTCGTGATCTTTAAATTTTAGATTTTTTTTTATATGTTGTATTTCGATTTCTATTACTTCACGAAGAAATAAACAAAAAGTTGCATATTCAGATGATATTTTATAAATTTGTTGCAATTTTTTATTTGAAAGTTTAGGATAAATGTGCAATGTCTTAAAATGTTTACTGTAGTAAAATCGTAGGTCGCCCGAATACAGCGTAAATAATAAAAGCGTATACAGAATGTGAACACGATGTGCGATACAGCTGCCATACTCGAGTTATCGGTGACACCCTCATGTTACCCTAATGAAACACCAATGTTAACTAAAGAAACAATGAAAATAACCTCTGAAAAAAGTCCGCTATAACATATACTAACTCAAGAGCGTTTTATAAAATGTTTTAAACATAACTGAGGCTTTTATCATAGTTAAAAAAGTATTATATTTCATGATCTGGATTTGTTTATAGCAAAAATAATATATTACCTTTATACAGTTTCGTTTTCACTATTGTAAAATGTCAACGTCTGTCAATTTTTTCTATCTTTACTTGTAAGAGACGAACATGTGGTCGCTAGCAGTTATTTTTTTGTGAAGAGCGCATTGCGTTAAAACCATTACCTTATAATATTAATTGTAATTAGATGGCAGGATTCCACTTTTACAATTAATAGTAATCATGGTATTATGGTATTAAAAGTTACATAACAGTTGTAAACATTTTTTATTGTAATCAATTCGCTATACGCCCAAAATTATATTGCATGCAGTATGTCCTGCGTAATAAGCAAATTGAAAAATGTTATTTTATTTCTACTTTATTAATGGAATATTTTCTTTCAGCAGAATGTTAATTAAAGTGATACCGTTTTTAATAATGCTAGAGCGGTTTTCCTTTATGCACTTGAATGATTGAAAAGTGTTTCCCCAGGGCCGTGTTAATGTGGTAATAGAATGAGGTATTGCAAGTTGTTTACTGGAATGTTACTCCCATTAGCGATCATTAATTTTGTGTTGTAAAAAAATATATGATAAATTCGCATATAAAAAGCTCGCCTTAAATTCGCATAACTTTATTGAAATCTTTTGTTATTCGCTACAGCACAATCATGGTAAAATAGGAAAACTAGCAGGTATTGGTTATTTAAAAATATGTCATTGTAATTTTATTTCATGATATACAAACAAATCTTGGTTCCTTACAAAAACAATGATGTACGAATTTTGTTCAACAAAACCATGATAAAAGCTCAGTATAATTTATTATCATAATACAAAAAAATACAGAATAGTACAGTACTGTCACTGATATAGATATACATATCTTCCCAACATCCATTAGGACAACTAAAGCAGATCAAGTGCCTTGTAATAGGGACAGGATGCGAGCATTCCGGCGGGGGCGAATTGGAGGCACTCGAGTTTCGCACGTTATGTCGGGTCACATAACTTTACAATCGATATATTGATCTACAAGTTTACACACTATTTTGTCTAGCTTTCTTTTAATTAAATTCTTACAACTTAATGTGAAGAAGCTATAGCATTAAAGAATACCGTATCATTTTCTTTGATTTAAGGTCGAACCAAACTACTACATAATGTCTACTAAATAACTCTTAGAATTTGTTATTCCTTAAAAAATGTTGCCATAAACAATTTAAAATACTAGTTATAATTGTCAATGGTTTGATGTTTCCTACAAATACAACAAAGGGAATATAAATTAAAAGCGGCTTGTTTAGGTGTATCGACAAATCCTGCATCACTTAATAGCATCATGGCCCTTATTATTGTGACAGAGCTTTTTAGCTTAAACGCAACGACTACACAAAACCGATATCGTTAATATTCCTGTAAATATGTGATGTTGAATGCAACACTTAAGCGACAGTCGAAACTTTCGGTGAGTTTGTTTTTCTACGGCGAACTAACAAAAGCGGGCAGCATTTCATAAAATTTTTGGTCGACAACCGAAGACAATTAATTCTCGTGAAGCGATGGCGACTTATTAGTGATTTACAGCAAAGCATTACTGCTTGCGGCTTCAGAGTATCCATGAATTGCTATTAGAAAATTATCAGTCATAACCAATTTAAAACCATTACGCGATGTCCCTGCGATTCGTTACTTTATCATCAGTCCAATACGGATACAGCTTTTATCGCATCGCCGTCGCATCCAAAACACCTTATCACAGCAGACTCGGCCTTACGGCTCCGTGTAAATTTGTATTGCTCGTATTTGACCTGCGCTGGATAATCTACGACTGTAAAATAAACATTTTACTTACCTGACTTAGCAGGACCCACACTGATATGCGTAGGTGTTCCAGAGTACATCTGCGAAGCGTATGGGTTCGGAGGCGGCGGTCCGGGCGGGATGCCAGGGCCCATGCATGGCTCTGGTACAGCTACAAAACAATTGCATTTGCTGTACTCATTACATACTGAGAAATGGTTAGTTAACATGCGCATGCGCATCTAATTGGTTATTCGTTGGGTGTACGTTTAAATCGTTATTTTGAAAAGACTAGTATGTATAGAAATTCTATATTTACATTTAATGATATGATAGGTGAAGGATATATTTTTTAAGACTTCTAAAGGCGAATATTGCTATAACTATAACGTAAACGGGGGTATAACTATGTATTACTCAGTAAATTACTTAATGCAGGTAAATACTATTTATTGGATAACTTGACAATAAAATTTTGCCTATATTTACAGGTAATTTTAAGTGAATGTTCCTTTGTAATAAATGACTACATACTGCATTTTTTATAGAGACTTGTAATCATTCGCCGAAAATTGTATGATGTTAAGACATATGAATAGCTTGTGCTCGTGTAGCAACCAGGGAAAAGTCAGGTGACAATGGATGAAACAAATGAACGCAGCAGTTCATTAGAACACAACGAATACATTTTATACATTACGGAAGTAGCTGCCTGATGTTACGTTGTCAATACCGCTTATGTACATCTGTAACTAACTCCAGATTTTTACGTGATCCGTGGTCTTAGACCACCCGATGCTACGTGGTCGCTGCAACCCATGGTTTACCACATACAACGAAGATATCGTGCTACTGCTGACGTCTAAAGTCACCTCGCTATATTGTACAGCCAGTAATATATAACTGGATTCTTACCTGACTTAGATCACACTCCTGTTACTACTCGTGCTAAGATAGAATGGCTCAAAACAAAAAAACTGCCTTACCACACCCTTCAAACCAAAATACTACAGAACTACACTAATGTTATGAGGCAAAAATAAATATGGCACTGGTGCCGCCGCAAGCAAACTTCAAAGACCTCTACCACCTTTTACAACGGGTAAGATTAAAAGAACTTCCCCTCGCGAACTACCCGCCTTAACGGTTTTTATTTTTACGCACGATACTATTTTTAGTAGAACTGTAAAGACTCCTTATCTTTATACCTTTACCTTTATAAGTTGCCTTTATATGAAGGTCCATCCGAATCGGCTTTGTAGTTTTTAAGATGCCGACACACAGACATGTTCGTATGTTGGTTCGTATTATAAATTACACATTTTGTTACGTGCTAATTAGTTTTATATGAGCGTATTTTTGAAATAACAATGATACATTTTCAATATGTTAGTGTGTATAGGTTTGTTTACAGTACAATTAATGTAGTTAAGGTAGAATGTTAAAAATAACAAATATAATCGTCGATTATTAGGCTAAATACATAATAATTAGGAAGCCGACCTTATTACATGAGCAAGCACAAGCAGTATTATTAATCAAAGCATAATTTAGTAAGCCGACTCTATACATGTGTTATCTCCGAACCAGCCTAGATCCTAAAGCGTGCTCTGCGTATCACAAACAAACAAACATTAAATTCATTATAAACAACATAATCATACCGATAGAAGCAGAAGAATTTAGCCCCCCTGAGTTATTGAGGCTGTCGGAGTTTGTAGAGTAAAAATAGGTGGTGCCACCGACATTTTCCTGTCAAAGAATATTACTATGTAGGCAGGATAATCTCATTTTTATTTAGGATTATGATTTAAATGTGTAAAATTAGACTTTATAACTGATTCAGCTTCTTGGTAGATTTTTTTCTTGGTAGATTTCTTGGTAGACTAATCATTGAAAGAAGGTATCGAATGGACTCTTTCTTTTTGTGAAGATTTCTAAAAGAAAGTTTTTTGGACTTGTTCCACTTTCATATATTTTTTGGCTATAAAACATCAGATATTACATTCGTTAGTCATATCTGTCTTATATTGTAGTAAAAGAGTCTACTTTACTTTATTGTGTTTGCCTTCTTCAGTTTAGTATGTTTGTTTTTCTGCCTCAATAGACAAATGTTTCAACAATGTCTACTATTGCGCTTGGCACTTTATTATAATCTTTATTTTTATGCTTACTATTTCATTCTTTGAGTGCATTAGGTAAAACTATGAGGGTAATGTTCGTACATTACGTTTCGGTTAATCCAATATAATTGTTTTTGGAACTAATACAATAAAATAAAATTCACTCGCGGCGATATACAACATTATTAATAAAAAAAGTTAGTGGCTTTTTGACAATGTTATTTAAAAAGTTAGTGAATTTTAATATTAAATAACTGTCACATCACTATTATAATTTTATGTCAACTCATTTTAATAAAAACACAAACAAATACATCAGTATCCCACCATAGCAAATTTAGCGATCTACGATCGTGTACGACGACTTAATTACTTGAATTATTTTATCTTAAAATGAATAAATCAATCCATTCATTTTTTTACTCTAAACTTGCATTAAATATGCACCTACGAAAATCGATATGCTATTAAGTAAACGCTCTTAAAAGAAATTTAATTGTTTGGTAATTACTTTGTTTTATCTGATCAGATTTCTATTAACTTATCATTTCTAACATTTTAATTGAATATAAAAAAAATTGAACATGGATCCGCGACATGAATATGAAAATAAATACAAGTTACGAGTGTATTATTGTTGTGTAGGTTGTAAACATTGGAAACAGAATACTTTTTGAGTACTAATAATTATTATAACTAAAAAATATTTAATATTGTAGTCAACAATTATCATTAATTGTAAGCAAAGATAGCCAGTGGCAAACTCCTATCATCTCAAAAAGAAAGTCCGCGTCAATGGTTCCTGATTTTTTGAATGTTTGTGTATATTAAAAAATAATTATCACATTTTTTAACGACGTTGTAAAACATAGTGAGAAAACCTACGTCATTTAATGTTCTCTATAAAATACTCAAACATGTATTGAGTTTACCAACCCACACTTAGCCAGTGTGGTGATCTGTGGCATAACCCTTATTTTTTAGAAAGGAGAGCGACGCCGATCACCGTAACGGTAGTTAGAGATGATGATAAGTGAGAAAGATGCCTGTATCTACCAATGAGGTTCATGTAAAATATCATATTGAACCATTAAAAATATGTTCAAGTTTAGATCAATTATTATGTTCTCGAATTATTTTTAAACAGTTAATATTGTACCTATTGTACCTTTGAAACTAAGATAAACCGCAGTCGTAGGTATATGCAGGTCGTATAGGCAGCACAATACATACAACGAATTATGGTCCAGGAAAGTGGAAGTGAAGGACGAAGGTGGTCACAGGATCCACGGTCCTTCTCCGCTCAGATATTTGTAAAGCGTTAAATGAAGAACAATGATCGCGATCTAACAATTAAGACGATAAAGATAGTTCTCTATCAAAATTGTATCGGTATCGGTTATAAAACCGTAAACTTAAATAAAACGTATATACCTATTTCTATTCTGAAATGTAGGTTTAAATATCACTAGGGTAAGGTGAAAAGTTCTCCTCCTGATACAGAAATAGCGTTCCAATAACTGAAAATCTATGCTTTGTCTGGGTGAAAGTGTAGACAATTTTCAACTTGTTCTCTCTAGTAGTTTCGTTTACACGTTTTTTTTTTCAGATGTGCTTGTTTTTTGGTTAACGTGGATAAACTTGAATATCCTACGATCATAAACTTCTTGTTTTTGGTTGGAATAACTAATTCAGACTTCTTTTCGAAGTTGACTACATGTTACGGGATCTCGGCCCCTGCAATATCAACTATTAAAAAGTGGACATCTGAATTTAAACGTGACCACAAATACCTTGAAAAGGTCCCATGTGAAGAATAGGCAAAAATTGAAACCGCACTGTATGTCATCAAAATAGTTCACAACTTCATGTTGAACGATAACCGAGTTAAGGTGAGTCAGGTGGCTGGGACTGTGAGAATATTGGTGGGTAACATCTTTAATACAGAATTGAGGATACGAATTCATCGAGCTAGGTGGGCGTTCCATTAAAAGAGTTTCGATTAAAAAATTGCGCGAACTATTTACGACCGACTCAATAAGGATCCAACTGTTTTTTGCGGTGATTTGACACCGTGGATGAGACATGGGTCCACGAGTACACAAGTCGCCAAACATTACGCGGATGATTGTATCTGTCGGAAAGGTAATCGCCAGTGTATTTTGGGACGTGATTGGAATCCTGTTAATTTATTACGTTAGAAAGACAGAAGGAATACATGAGAGTATTGCTGCAACCTCCTCGATCAGCCAGATTCAAAAATCGCGAATTAAGCGTAAAGAGGAACAAAAACAATTTTCGCCAATTTTCGTCTTGAGGGTAGAAAACTGAAGGATTTGGTGTAAATTCTGCTCGGTTATCCCTTCCTTGGCTTCCTAAGACTTTTATCCGTTCCCAAACTTTTAGAAATTAATTTTTGTGAATCGTTTTTCACCTATTGTTAAAGTTTTGGGCCATGGATATTTTTACAGTCATCCGCTTATCTTGGCCCACTCAACATTGTCAATGACAGATTCTCTGTTGCGTAAAAGAGACTATAAGAAAGATTTGCGACTATAACAAGGATGTTGAAGGATGTTGAAGTAAGAATACGTGGAAAAATAAAATGTTTTAATTCATGGAATAAAAATATTGTATACTTTTTATTAACAGACTTATTTTTTCTCAGACTTTCATGGTTTACATTCATATATCTTTTTCATAGCTATCAATTTCGGTATTTCACGTCTGGGAAAATTTTTTCAGCTGTTCACAATCATACAGTAATTCTGATCTGAGACTGCAGCATCAATTAGAACCTGCAGGATACCCGACTCCTCACCAACATACAGAGGTACATTGTTTGAGCTGATTGAAATGGTCTTACTAAAAATATTACTTTTTACAGGCTATTTTATTAGTCGGCTTTTTATTTCTTATCATTACATTTATTTGTATTTTCGGTACAAAGAAACAGTAGTAGATTGTAATGGTATTTTCTCCAAAAATATCTTTACAACTTGCTAATATAAGTATTCTTGTTTTGAAAATAATTGTCCTAGCACATAATTTTGTCGTTGCTAAAACTACAATGTATATACATTTTGTATATATTCGACACATGGTTTTCCAATCCTCGAGATAAGGAAATCATCAAGCAATGTAATACTTAAATGAAATGTCTATTTCGAACTAATCGATAAAACTTGGATGTACCTATATGTATGTATATACCGAGGCTTTAGGAATCGGCCCACTATTTAGTATTGATCGTGGAACGTGTTAGGTATAAAATATGAATACTACTAACGTCTCGTGCCTTGCACGAATCTTATAGGCACCAGCAAAATATTCTGGTTGATAATTGTTAATGTTTGTCAATACCGGTTTGATACGTTCTTGTGAGCATATTTAACCCTAATTATGTTTCTTTCCGAATCTGATACGTTTAATCGATGGTATGTTCCGTTGTAGAGGACTAATTCGTTTAACCATATCCGCACAACAGTTTAATTTTATTAAAATGATAATTCGGTAGGTATCTAACAAAAAGTCTATAGAAACATTCCGGGAGAGAAATTTTAAAATCTGTTCCTCCGCACACCCATACGAAAACAACACATTTAAAGGTAATTTCAACAGTACCCAACATGAAACTTATATAACTACAAACAATACATTTGTTAATACTTGTTTAAAGTATAAAACAACATTGTCAACAACGAGCCAAATTCGTTTTCGTTAAGGCTGCCGAGTTGAATATTGAGCGTAGTAAAGGATTGAACGGAACGAGAAACCAATCACTTTGCTTTCATACGACGCTTTTATGGTTTAATCTCAAATGCAGAAATGTAAAGTGTGAAATACATATATTTTTTAATAATCCTTATAAAGAGAAATGTATGAAATTCATTTTTTATAATCGTTTTCATGGTTTCATATGTTAACAAAATTATAAATTCGTTGTGTTCGGCTTTGCATGACCAATATAACCAGAATGTTTAGCATTAGATAGTTGAATTTGGTGGAAAGTTAAAATTTGAACATATAAGTGAAGGATGAAAAAATACGTGAAGTATGAAAAAATGCGTGTTCTTGTACATTTTATTCAGATAAATCTTCAAAAGTTATAGAGAAATTGATTGTCACAAAGTAGACCTCAAGTTATTAAATAAATTGTTCATTGAGGTCTCTAATTTGTAAGATATTTGCGTCTAAAGTCATCAGAAGAGAAGGAAAATTCCGAAGAAAGAAAGTAGGAGGACTTGCAAAATATTCAACAAAAGTTTATATGAATTAAATTCCTTGGGTACTTTTCGAGGAATGCGATATTATCAGTTACTTTATCCTTATTACGAATGTCTTCACTTTACGAGGTACGATACGTGTTTGATACTTTTATTTTATTTAATAAAGTGATCAGAAGTGATATTCGCTCTCTTTGGGCTGATATCGCTGTTACATTGCGTTGCTTCAATCTTTAAAGCGACACTTCCGTGTATCGATACGTAGCAAAAAATAGGGCTTTCCGGATATATTATTTTTAGTTGCAGGTTTAAATCTTTAATTGTATAAGAAACGTATTGCATTCATCCAGAGATCTGGTATGTCCGGCAAGTACATATACAAGCAAGACTGACGAACAACTTTTTTGTAGTGAGCGGAAAATCCGAATATTGGTCCGAATATACTATATGTATAACAGTCAGTGTTACTAATAATAACCGATTCTGGCATAAACGCGGACATGCTTTAAAGACTTCTATGGGTAATAATTTCTGCGTGAGAAAAACAAAAGGGTTTATTTCCTGTGTACTCCAAAACTTTGCAGACCTAACCCTCTATTAAACGAAAATCCTCATTAGGATGTCTATTATAATTGATCTTCAGTGTATTTGCATTTTGAAAGTAGATAATAAATAACACAATTAGGATTAGAGTAAACATATTTGATTTATCCAAATTTCAACAAAACCTTTTTTAAAAAGTAACAAAAATTAATATGTTATTGAAGTAATTAAACAATAAATTTAAATATAACTTTATATGAAAATGAAACTTCATTGTTATGTATTTTTCATTTAAAACATAGATTTCGAATATTTTTAATTTGAAGATTTTGAAGTTTCAAATAAGGTGATTATGAATGTATTGTATCAGGCTTGTTTGAAGAATAGACACAGCTTAAGAAATCTGGAAACCTATTAATCAGTTTTGCTCCATATTGCTCTCATTTTGATAAAATAGTAAGTTTGCCACAAAGTGTCTTACAGAATCAAGATAAATCAGTCAAAACAGATTTTATTAGTTGTTGCCTGCAAAATCTTTTAATTTACTTATTCTATATCTGATATAAAAATAAATGACAAAAGCAGTACTTTTAATATCTTACATAAATGTAAAAATATGAAGGCTGATTTCTAACTCTATGCTATTTTTTATGATAAACTTTTTAGAATCCTGTTATTTTAATTTAACATATTTATTTTTTATATCAACAATGTTATGAAAAACAAAAGCTACATGTTCCGTCTGGTATTTTATAAGTAATAATTTTTAAATATTTTATAAGAAATATTTTAGAAAACTAAAAGTCACAAATATATCCATGATATTGAACATGTAGTCACGATGAATGTAGCTGCTGTAAGGTTCACTAAATAAAAAACAACATCATATTCATAAATTATATTAGTCACAAGTATAAGAAAGATCACTTACCTGGTGCACTTGTGGTGCGTTTGTTTGCACGACTGCCATATTTGTAGGAGGAGAGTTTTCGGGAGACTCTGGCAGTAGGGTCGGTGCCGGATTGTAGTAATTCATTGGGACGAAGTCACCAATGAGCGCCTTTATAAAAAAACACAATACTATTAAAATTCATGATGCAAGACAAAATTGTACATTGTAGGATTTTAATAAACCATTATTATACAAATATTTACATATTAATATTTTAATCAAATATTTCAAACACTTAAATATTTTCTGGGCTTACCTTCTTAACTGCAGTGGGTGATGATTCAATGCTGAGCTTCCCCATCGCTTGGTTGAGAGACCGCGTAGGTGTGGATGTATTTCGGTTCTGAAATGAGGTGAATCTTTAAAATATTACCAAACACAAAAATACTAATTTAAACTCCAAAAATCATATTAAATTTACCATGTAAGTAGCCAACTTTGATTCCTGTGGTAGCCCATTTGGGGGTGAATACTGCAAATAAATTGAGGGGTCCATTTCGTCTGGTGCGCGGCAGGGCCAGCTAAAGGGACAAAAAAATATTGAAAAAATCTCTAAAACCGATAAAAATATATAATCAGAATAATGTGGACATTACAAAGAAATAATACTTTATTCTTACCCGGGACTTAGCGCCATTAAATATTCCGCTCCCTTGAACTGCCCTTTTAGTTCACGAAATATTCACATAACTTTTACTCAGTAAAGAGACACAATTACTACAGAGCCCTTTTAACGACTACCTACTCGAAGATCGCGGCTGGCAAACGAGCCTTGCACCGATACACTATAAATGCTATTTTGCTTTATATACTTTATTTCATTATAGTCAGAATACTACGAGAGACGTTTGTCCGTTGTTCGATTAAGTCATAAATCTAACACGGTCCGCGATATTGTACTGTGAGGACTGAATAAAAAATACTGGATGGAGACACGAAGTCAAATACTTTGATGTAATTGTATAGGTGAACTGTATACGTGTTTGTGTATATATGTATAAATCTGTACCATAGAGACGATATTATGATGCCAAGTTAAAAAGACTCTTTGTCGCTCTTGCCGACAAAATATGATAGGACTTTCCATTTGAGTCAAATAGATGACCATAGAGAAAATATATAATCAACGGAAATTCACCAAAATAAATTTAAACCTCCGTGGTGAATTTCTAAGATTAAATTCATGATAAACTGTAAGTACCATTTTAGTTAAAATATTTTTTATTATTTTTTGCAAGATAGCTCAGTGTCGTCTACTCTATTCGTACATACCAAAGAGAAGAAGTAGTGACAAATAACGTCACAGTGAAGATATAACTGTGATCAGCACGATAACACGTTTACTTATTACAAAATAGGAATTACGTGCAACGTAAACCTATAATACAATAATTCTGTCGCTTATCCATTTTTGTGAGTAATACAGGTATTAAACATGAACTAAAACTAATTATCTTCGCATATTTTTTACGTTGTATTGTAATGTAATAGATACTCACAATTAAAGCTTTTTTAATACAGAAATTTCAAAAAATTGCATAGATCTTGGTTGCAGCTCTGAATCGCACTTGAATAACTGAAATAAGAAAGTCATCGAATTGCTTGCTTATTGCCTTACTTTTACCTACATTTTGTTACACAATAGACTGCTACTCATGCGCTCACGCAGTGTTCAGTAGTTAAAATAGAATTTTCTTTTCATACAATTAATTGGCAAATATACGGTTGATCACAAGCAAACTAATAATAGGTTTTATTGTAAACATAGAAATTTATTTTTTTAAAACCTCACATATATCATCATTATAACAATTCAAACTTCATGTGTTTGACATATTCAAGAGACCGGTTGATCAAGTTTTAATAACGTTACAAAATAAATTGTTATTGAAATCGTAAATAGAGTGACAGAAGTGAAAAAATCACGATTTTTCACTGTGGAACAACTGTCGTGCTTATTCAAATTACCTACATTTTCAAGTGTATGGAAGTACAAAATTAAAACTAATCGCTCACTGACCATAATAATTTGATGTCGTCTAAGAAACAGAAAAACAAGTATCCATGTGATTTTATATTTTCGGTGCATTTTTGACAATAGTTTACCAGTACTATAAACTATCTGGAAAAGAAGTGCATATAAAGTGTGTAGCCTATTATTTGTTTTTAATAGTCCAAACACTCAAAGGCTATAATGTCCGGCGGCTGAGTGAATGCGTTTCTAACATATATTCCAATGTAATATCTTTAAAGCGATGCAGAATCGATGACATTTACCCTATAAACGAATAATATCAATAAAATCATTACCATTATATCAAATTACAATAGACATTATAATTTTAGGCATTATTTTTTGGTTAAATGAACAAGGAAACAATAAATTTCTGACTCCGTACTGAGATAAAATTAGAAAAGTTTATTTTTGTGTAATAGTGAAATCGGAAAGTGGGAAATATAATAATCACGAATGTTGTATTTTTTAAATAAATAAATTTCATTTCATCATCATCATCATCATCATGGATCCTTTACGTAAAATTGTATTGGCCACTTGGCCGTTGGCCATCACCAGTCATGATAAGATGACAGATATCAGTAAGACTTTTAAAATAGGAATCGTTGTTATAGATGATGATAATTTTTACTTGACTTCTCAAAAGTAGCTTAATATGTACCGATAATACTATAAGAATAATAAAGTCATAATGATGGAACTCATATCATCAAACTCATTTATTAAATTGAAAATCATATATTGCACCATAGATATACTATTAGTTTGTAGAGTGAACTATATGCCATAAAGAGAGTCGTCTATGTAAATTTCCTTTGCTAAAATTGAAAATAGGAAAACCTTCAAAAACATATTGACATTTGACATATGTCAGTAAGTAAGTGGCCGATGTCATTTTACATTTTGTTGGAACTTTGGCTTGTGGATAAAAATCAGCGAATTTATTGTGCTTGAGTAATAACATTGTTGTCCGATAAAAAGTTTAAGTTAGTACATTACTATTAATAATAAAATCATTCCATAACTTTGAATAAATAAAATATTTTTAAAATAATCAATTTAAGATAGAATTACAAGGCTAATTCAGTGGGCGAAGCAAAAGACGTCACAATCCCATTGTATATCTAAGCCGTAATTTGATTAGTAAGTGTAATTATAGTTTAGAGCTACATTGTTGTGTCGTAGTATTGTTTCTTTATAAATTATGATCGTTATGTTCTTGTAGAACAACAAGATGGACACGTCATATCAAGGAGGGGTGAATTATGAAGAGACGGAGAACTTCGAGCAACTGTCGCAAACAGTTGCAAGCAATGTAAAAAAGATATCTCAAAATGGTGAGTCTCAGTTCATTACGTTTTGTTTTTATCATTTGCATGTTGCATTATCAGAGGTCAACATTCTTTGTCTTCATATCTTCTCTTTTATATATTTTGTTTGTGTAAAAAACCAAATCAACTGCATATCTTTTTTAAACAATGATGAAATTATTTAACTTTAAAACAATTTTAATTTTTTTTACTGTATCCTTGTAGGATGCACTGACCACTGACTATTAGTCAATATAGTCAATACAGAATATTTGAATATATAAAATATTACTTAATAGCTGCATTGACCAATTAATATCAGGCGACATATGTTTATATACCTATTTGATTAAACAATAAACTCCTTATCCACAATAATAAATTTATTAAAAAGCCTATATAATCATAATTTTAATACAAGAAACAAGGATAAATTGGCTGTCCCTAGATATAGATTATGTAAAGTAGCCTAATCATTAATGGGAAACTGTATTTGCTTCTACAATAAAATACCAGAAAATATAACAAATCCAGCGTGGGAATGCAGCTAGTGTTCTTGGAACCATGCCGCATGGGCATGGACTCCCTTTAGATTAGGTTAGATATGATAATAAATATATATTTTCAAATTTAAAATCTGTCAGATAAGAAGTTTAAATTTGTTAATAAAAAAAAATATTGTATGAAAAGGCATATTATATAAAATCTTATTTAAATGATAAACTCGTATGGTCTGAAACGACTCCAGCTCCAGTTGCTCCATTAATTTAAGTTATTAGTAAATAAATTTTTAAAGATGGAAATGATGTGTGTTTTGGAGTTTTTTCTGATGCTCGCTTTCGCTGACTCTTCTTCAAAACGAAACACTTTAAGAGTTGGTGGTAGTTTATTGATGTTAAAAAAGAGTTCGAGTTCTGTAAAGAATCTACTTTGAATAAAAATATTTTGATTTCAATTTTGGTTATGGGGTGTAGTCCTGTATTGATCACTTCACAAGATAATTGTTATGAACCACTAGGGCCACTTAATACTACGGGACTTACTGTATATGTTATAATACACAACAAATACTACACTTTGACTGTTTTTTTTCACATTTATATTAGTCAGTGGTGCAACCTGGTTTTTAAAGGTGGGAAAATTACAGTTCGACTGGAGAGGTACCACCATTGCTCTCATAATCCCCCGTAAAGCATTACTTGTGTTCTGGTTGGAGAGGTGCGTTTGCCGGCTACACTTTAAAGCGAGGCAAACCATCTTAGTCCTCACGAGTAGCAACATATGGGAAGAGTAGCAAACGAGCATGCAAACCACTTGATATTAAGTAGTCACAGTTCATAGACATCCACATACAACCACATACATGAGTAAAATCCTATCTGAGCTTGAACTTAGATTCGTTGCTACTTCTGAGGATTACGATGGTTGCCTTGCTTCAAAGTGTAGTAGTGTACCATTGTTGTATTTTGATTGGCAGGATAGAGAGATTTCGGATTTTTTGGATGTGTTATCACTGTTAGTTTGCTGGTATCAGGTGGTAAAACCTGTAATAGTTGTTAACCATATCTAGTGTTTAAACAACTGTTATGTTTTAGTATAAATGTGTACTTGCCACCTCACTTATAAGGCGACTACATTAGCCAGGAATACCTACATATCTATAAATTAATTCAAGTGAGATTCTGTCAGCTTGTGGGGATTGGATATAGATATTCATGGGCTAAAACCTAACATCTGAGAACTCTGGGAAAATTCAAATTTTTTGTAGGGTCATTTATAGATGTCACATAGAGACTCATATAGGATATAGAGAACTCCATATTAATTTGGTATTTGTATTACATAATATTACAAATTATATTTCACAGTTTCATCAATGTCAAAGATGGTCAATCAGTTGCAGACTCCACAAGATTCTCAGGAACTTCGTAACCAGCTGTAAGTTACCTCTTTATAGTCTATGATAATTATAATTGCATGTATGGGATTTTTTAAATGAATATTATTTTTTATGTTTATCAGGCGTCAGATACAGAATTATACCCAGAAGTTGGCAAAAGATACATCATCCATGCTTATGGAGCTGATGAAACTGCCCACTGATCAACCAGCCAGCAAATTGACCAGAGATCGCCTGCGTGATGAATACATGGCCACTCTTAATGCTTTCCAGGTAATTATTTGACAATTATAGTTATAAATTACGCAAATATACAAATTATTAAATTACAGACTTATTCATATTAAATAATATGTCATTGTTTCTGAACCTAGAGGAGAATTAGCAAAATTACAATTTTTTATCTACATAAACTTGGTACTAACTACATAAACATGACTGCATCATTCTATAACATTAATATGCTATGTTTTTTAGATATATTTTCAATTAAATACACATCCAAAGCGTCAAAGCTCGCAGCTCTCAAACAATTATTCGGGAGTTATTATTCAATTAAAACTTTTGTGAGTCAGGCGAGGGTGTGAAAAATACCACAGGGTCAGGGGATAAAATTATTCCTTTCTTAAACCAATTAATGTGTTGCTATTTAACTATATGTATGGAACTATAATATACTAATCCAATATTTTTTCTGACAGGCAACACAGCGATCAGCTGCTCAGAAAACCAAAGAAGATGTCAGGAAAGTTAAAGCTCAAACAATCAAAGTAGGAGATCCATTCGCTTTGGGCAGTAAGTATTACATAAATATCTCATTTAATGTTTAAGCTGCGATATATTCTATTGGCACCAGTCTTACTGAACTTGTATTGAGTTTATTTATTATTATAATATGTGTTTTGATTGTAATAACCATAAATTAGCCTTATCTGAAATTATGTTTTCCTTGTGTTGTTGTGTTCTGTATGTGTTATAATGAATTATATATTTAAAATATCCCAGTTTAATTATAAAATGTACTTTTTTGACTAATTATGAATTTAGCTAAATTTATCAGCGCCTTAATGATTTTCCTCCTTATAATAATTTGCTTTGTTTAAGTGCAGGACAAGCTATGAGGCATTGTTATTCAGTAGTCAGCAATAATAAAACAAAAAAACTCTTGCCTATTTAGATCTGGGAATGTATCTGTGTGACGTTGTGACCACTTAATATTAAAATAACAATGGCACTTCTACTCTACACATTTGATTTGGGAATGGTATGGTTTTGTTTATAAAACCATCAACAAATTTAAATTTTTGGTTATACATGAATAGGAAAATAGCCTTAACAAGTACGGAAAATTCAGCTAACATTAGATAGATACATTCAAATATGCATGCAATGCAATTGTATAATTTATTAAATTTTTGAATATTTTGTAAGCTCAAACTTACGACTTGACTTATAATATATAATATGACTTATAATATATAAGAAATATTCTTAAAGTAATACTCAATTTACAGTTTCACAAAAAGCATTAAAAAGATTTTCGAAAATGAGGATATTTAGATAGGGTACATACTCTATTAGGGTAGGGCAAGTTTATATGGAAATTAATCAGTTTTGAAATTAGAAATAGGTTAATTGTTGTGTAGGCTTCTGTTTATGGAAGTCAAATAAAACTGTGCATAGAGTTCTGTTACTTTTGAATCTAGAATTAAATAAATTGAGGGAAGATGACATCTAAAAGCGAGGCAGCTAAAAAAAACAGGTGAAAAAAATTAAAACTTATAAGTTGTTTGATAACTGGTGGCACAGGCACCAACAAAGATCTGGTGGAAATGGGTGACACTGGCGTCCGCAAGCAGGAGCAGATGATGATGCAGTCGGAACGCGAACTTCTGGAGCTTGAGGAACGTGAGAGGGACATCAGACAGCTTGAGGTATGTATTTACACACGCGAACACACACACACACACACACAAGTTAAAAACATACGCGAACAGTTACAAACATACATATAGGCCAAATGTTAAGTAGTGCATCATGTGGACTTCCATGTACAATCTCAAACTGGACTGAGTTTTATGTTAAACATGTACGTAGATGCGTTGCTACTTCTGGATTAAGTTAGTAATCGCATCATTGTAACTGAAACTCAAGAGTACGATCGTGTGGATTATTAGGCCGTCATTGGTACCACTTCTGTCTAACTATAATTTTACTACTAGTCAAAATTCCTTCTGCATTATAACAGTAGTATAGTATAGTATATAGTTTTGCTTTGAAGGATGAGATAACGTAGATTCAATTTTCTGAAGCGTCCTTAATCTGTAGGTGTTACGCATGTGTTATTGACTTCATGTTAACGATTACGTTACATGTGGAGTGGGTTACATAGGTCCATGTGTGTTATAAGGAAGATCTTTAAAGCCCACGCCGTATCCTAAATCTACAGGAGTAACACTTGTCTGATCGATTTTAGCTACGATTTTTATTCCCCGTGGACACGCTTCTATGGGCGGCTGTGACCACTTCAAGACAATCAAAACAATTGGGTTATCACGGGTACAAATCCGTTACGTTTTCTTGCGCTATATTAAAATTGTTTCACATGTATCTTTCAATGTTAACATGGATTAGCATCACCCGCTGTCAACTCGTGGATATCGTATGAGAAAGTAAGGGCTTAAATTCATAAGACGGTCAGCAGAGTTTTTTATGAGAAGTTCATTTACCATGTTTAAGTACCGTATGAACAAATGAAAAACTATTTCGAAGATAGGATCATGACCAGAAGTGGTCTTAGTATTGTGATAGGACACAAATTTTGCCTGGTTACCCTTATTGTTGAAATTAGTTATCTCACATAAATTTAGTGGATATTGATCCATTTTCCTTTCTTATTAGGCTTTATAAAAAATCTCTCTCCGTTATTGATTTGACATTTGTAAATTGGATTGACTTGTAATATAAATTCTTTATAAGCTCCTCTTTTTTATTTATTCTGGGGCCTTATTACTAATAGTTCCTATTTTGCCTCTGATTTTTAACGACGTGTTAACTTTTTAGTAGGCTAGTTGACTAAATTGTTTAAATTATGCAAATATACATAATAAAAGGAAAGAAAGTCTAGTCCACATTTTGCGAGTGTTCATATGTATCAAGGTGTGGCAAGCTAATGTTTATTAGCGTAATTAATATGTAAGTATAGCTTAAAATGTAGTAAAGTAGCTGTCGTAAATGGCGCGCCTGTAGTGACCTCGATACATGTTAAATTCTTCAGCGTTCCCTGAAAGTTTTACGATGAATCTTGTTGATTTGCGCATAATTGACAATGATTTTGAATGTTAGGAACAGGAAGGTACGCTGGAGCTAATTTTATTGATATTATGTTACAAATAATATAGTATAACAAGAAGAAAATGTTTATAAAAAAAATAATACTGTTTATATTTACTTACATTATTTTTCTTTCATATATGCGTTCAGTCATTACCTAAACAGATAGATATAGATTTATTTATTGAACCATGAACACAATAACATGTATGAGTATTTTAACATAACAATATAGTCTTTAGACAGGTGGTGGAGCCATTAGAGCTCGCCCGGGGCGGTACCACCGCCACCCTCATAACTCGCCGTAAGGCAACATGTTCTTCATATATTGTGTTTCGGTTGGGGAGGCTTGGTTGCCGGATATACATTATTGGAGGCGACCATCTTAGTCCGCAAGAGTAGGAACGCATCCGCGTCTATCCTTAAATAGAACTTATGTTCTCTTTGAGATTGGACGTGGTTGTCCATGGGCTGCAGTGATCACTTAACATCAGGTGGACTGCATGCCCGTTTAATATTAGAGATATGTACCAACCACAAAATAAGAAGGGTGTACGAAATTAAATAATACATTTTCACAATGTGAAAATACCTACGCATACATGTTCTTTTTTTAATTATGAAAGTGTAAGAAACGGGCGTGCGGCCACCTGATGTTAGGTGGTCACTGCAGCCCATGGACAACCACGTCCAATCTCAAATAGAACAGAAGTTTTAGGATTGATGCGGATGCGTTCCTATTCTTGAGGACTAAGACGGTCGCCTTCAATAATGTGTATCCGGCAACCACACTTCCCCAACCGAAACACAATACATGAAAAACATGTTGCTTTACGGCGGGTTATGGGGGTGGCAGTGGTGCCACCCCGGGCGAGCTCTAACGGCTCTACCAACTTTAAAATGATATGTATCCAGCCATTATTTAATTGCTCGCCCAATACACAAAAAACTTAACTTAATATACACCAAAACCTTCCTCAGGAATCACCCTACCTGTTTTTGAAAACTGTGACAAAATCCGTCCAGTACTTTTGAATTTATCGCGAACAGACAGACAGACGCCACGGGGGACTTTGTTTTGTAATATTTATAGGTATATCAATAATACTTTAGATTCTTAGTCTTGATATGTAATAACAGTGAAGCTTTATTAAATTCTGAACAAATATAAATTTACATTGCTAAAAGTTAATTTGCAATCAACAAACATAATTTCATATTTAATGTATAAATTCCCTATTGATATAAACTAATTAAAAGAACAGATTTTTATAGAGTGGCGATTTAACTAATAAAATAATTCCAGCATAGTCTTGCTAAGGTTTTTGTTGCTCAGGGTTTATAATCACGGAAAAAGAAAAAGGTAACAATTATAAAAGCTTTGTGAAAAAACTCAATGCCATTTGAGATACTTTTTATTACTACTTGCGTTTGTGTGAAACGAACCACAATAATATCACAAGGTAATAGAAAAAACGAATAAGATGATGTATTCTGATTGATTTTAGCAAATAATTTTCTACTGTTGTCAAATATTTATGTGTGTTCCGTAATTTTCTTATCAAAATAAATAACTGAGAGCGTCACAAAATATATATAATATTCGAAATAAACATTTAAGGCGTTTTATGTTTTTTTAACTAATGTTATTTTCTAATGTTATACTCCTATAACTCCAGCATCTATGGTCAACATCAGACAGGATTGAAGTTCTATCAGAGGTTTTGATTTGTTGCTACTCTTAAGAGCTGAGATTTTTGCTTCGCTTGTAAAAGTATTGACATTCGCACTCTACAACCAAAACACAAGAATTGGTTTACGTCGTGTTAAGAGGGCGGCAATGGTACCTTCTCTGTACACTATAGTTCCCCCTCCTTTTAAGGGTTAAATAATTATTAAGAAAATACAACAAAATTGTGTTCGGCTACTTCAATATATTGCTATGAGCTTGTCGGGCCTGTCTATGACTATATTAGTACGGGAGAGTTACCAGATACATAAATATTCAAAGATTACAAGTCTTTCTAAATATCACACAGATAAGTGGAAAATTCTAAACGTCTATCTTAGTCAATTAGATACATACATACTACACAAATCTGGCGTTAGAAAAGTGTAAATAATCTGCGAATATTCTTTTTCATCTATTCTAAAAGGAGATAAGGATGTGCATCTTCAAACGCTCCTTATATATCCTTAAATACATTAAAGTCTTAGCGTAGCATATTCGTGCCTATACATATGTCTATAGTTTCCAAAATTGTAAATCCTCTTATGCCTATACACTCCTCAACAATTGTCATAATTGTGAACTATTTTTCAGAATGATATAATGGACGTGAACC
>DWON01000040.1:0-55065 GCA_018251015.1 Phocides pigmalion okeechobee
TTACCTGCAACATCACCCGCGTTTAATAGGATTCGTTGTTTAAATTAGATCGTACTTTCTGTAACTATTTAATAGAAAGAATTAGAATTGTGGAGTAATATGGAAACTACTGCCGTTTAGGCAACGAACGCCCAATATAAAATAGTTTACAGATGTCTTATCGTTATAGATATTATGACCAAATCTTAAAATACATTCATGAGTTTACGTGTTAAATATTTTAATGTACACTTAACGAAAAATTAAAAAGTACAAAAGTACTTTCTCATACCTAAAAATCTTAAATCTTATCATAAAAGCCTATAAGAAAAAATCTAAAGGCAGTGTGTGCTTTACAGCACGATGCTAAGAACTCTAGCCGCATTCCCGCATTAAATAGCAATCGCAATTCTCTGCACGAGATATGAACCAGCCCTGTTGTCACCGGCGGATTCGATCAAGTATGGGACTAATTATATTATTGTAATTTTATGAAAGTCCGTTCAATAGTTTTTGCTTGAAAGAGTAACAAACATTCATACTTCCTGTCAAACTTTCTCGTTTATCTTATAAGTAGTTCTTTCAGTTTGCTCCCGTTAATATTTGAATAGAAAATACCTTCCTCTTTTGTACTAAAGTTAAGTTTGAATTATAATTCAGTATTAGTAAGAGTGTATAAGAGTTAGGAATGTTAAGAAAAATATATATATAATAAATTAATATCCCTAACAATGGCTATTTTTATAACAATTTATTTCAAGTAGGTTTTGCTATATAATGTTATTTTATGAAAATTAAATTACTAACCAGCTCGATAACCATTAGTTGATGCCATGGTTAATTATTATTAAGTCGACATTGTAATTCATTACACTTTTCCATTCCAATATACACCTACTCAAGCCCACCTACAACGATGTGTTAGATTCCAACTTTTCCTCAAACAGAGCGACAAAATGTCATCCTCTGACCTTTTAATTTCGACGGCCATTAGGTTTATTGTTTAATGAACTCTTAGAGCAAAATATAAAAGTCCAATAATATAGTAACTAGCTGTTTCTCGCGCCTTTGCTTACGTCGAACTCGATATTACAATACCTTCCAATGCAGTTATTTTTTTACTTATACGTGACCTTGAAACAAATATACATTTTTTTTTATAATGAAAGAGTAAGAAACGGGCATGCAGGCCACCTGATCGTAAGTGATCACTGCAGCCCATGGACAATCACGTCCAATCTCAAATAGAACAGAAGATCTATTTTAGGATGGACGTGGACGCGTTTCTACTCTTGAGGACTAAGATGGTCGCCTCCAATAACGTGTATCCTGCAACCACACCTCCCCAACCGAAATGAATCAAAGAAAAATAAAGGAAATTTCAACTTCTATTTCTCTATATGTTTTCTTACTTACGTTCACGTACGTTTTATAAAGAACATATCTGCAAAACTTCAGAACTCACGATTAACGATTTTTATTTGCTGATATTTCGAAACAGTTGCTACCGTGAGTACGGCTAAACAATACTAAAGGGGTTTAACCGTGACTTGGAGTAAAATATAAAAAAAAACAGTAATCTAACTTTTGCGGTTAATTTACGAGTTGATATCTGTCTGTGAGTCAGTTTATTTTTCATATATTTAAATTAATGTCAATACTTCAGGTAATTTGACCTGAAACATCCATTAAATTTTCTGATTCAACGGAATGTTTGGCTTGACGTGCAATCTATAAACTAATGAAAAACAAACATCCGAAATTACAAAGTTCACAGCGCGAAACTCAATCAGTCAATTTGACAATTTAAAATTCTACTGTATCTATTCTGTGCAACTATTTGACCACAGACTATTATATTTTTGACATTGACATTGACAGTTTGAACGTAAACAGTTTATTTCCTTACTAATAAAAAAGTTAAACAATTACTCTTTTACTAATAAAAAGAGGAAAATTATACGTTTACAAATAAAATATTGAACATTTACACCTTTTGTATTAAAACATACTTAAATAATTAAAGAAACGGTTAGATGCTATAAGGAAGCGTATCTTCACGTGAAGCGATTTTGGAGATTTTTCGACGTGATTGTACTGACATCCCCTCTGTGCTCGTGAGATTGGTGAAATTAGTCTCGAGACATAAATGTGATTCCAGACATTCATTAAAGTTACAAATATGCGTTTCTGTCGATCTAAAACAGAAACGCATAACTGAATAAATAATGTTTAACAATTTTAAACTGTGTTTATGCGTAAAGGATTTCATGTTTTTTATTGTATTTGTGATGTATTTGTAACACATATTCTGCCTTACCCGTAAAGCAAGTTACACAATATTTAGATAAACGATATTCTTGACACTCTGGCATATACATATCTTTGATGAACTCTGAAAATATGACGATTATTGCGTTTAATTGTTTTTCTATTATTGTGTAAGGTGGATAAAAAAATCATTTTATTTTTTACGATCCTTTTACGTACGTGTATAAACGTTAACTATGCCAAGTCTCACGCTCCCCTGTGAACGCAATATACTTAGAAAAGGGATTCTCTTCACGTATTACACACAAGTTGGTTTTTAACTTTTCATGTACATGTACCTATCTGTAGAATAGGTACTATTTCGAAGTGTTTCAGGTAACAGATGTAATATATTCTAGAGGGAAAAGACCTCTAATGGTGGCTCATTTTGGTAAATTGGTTTAGTAGATTGGTAGATTGGCGCTGATGGAACTTCCATAATATCGCATCGAAGAGCAATTTATTCAAATGAATTTCCATTCGGAAATCAATGGTTGGAACGAATCATCGAGATGGATGGAATCGGTGAAGCAAATAAATTTAAAACAGTATCGGTTTATAATACTACGTTTCTCTATACATTAAGAATTATAAATGACGAAAAATACATTAAATATATATACATATATATTAAATGAATATCATCACAGAATTAAAACATTTTACTATGTACCGGATACACGGATATTTATTGCTGATATTTCGAGTCAGATGCTTGGTTCCCGAAATATAGCAATCAAAAATCAATGGCGAGTACCTGTCACATAATAAAAAAATAATTATATACTATACACACCGTAGTAAATGTGCATGTAGTTCGTCTGAGTAGTTACCACAGCGCATAGAAATCTACATTTAAAGTCAAACAAAACTAAAGTCCTATTTGAGGATTTGAGGTCGTATATAGATGCTATGCTAGTACTCAAGAGGTCGCCTCACTTCTAAGTGTAGCCGGTAATTGCGTCTCTCGAACCGAGACACGACATGCCTCTCAGCACATTTTGAGGACGGCGGTATTATCTACCCGGTTGAGTCCTATCATATCAAACTTTATCGTGTTGTCAGTATCTTTTAAACGCATTTTATCGATTTTCAAAAATCTCAACAGCAGATTTTTGAATTTAAGCATTTTATTGAATTTCAAAAATCAGCAGCTGAGATTTTTGAAATTCAACAAAATGCTTTGAATAAAATGATTTAGGCCATTCTAAGAAAATTGGGATATTTGATGATTACAAGGTATCGATCGGTGATACCCTTGGCCTATTTTATTATTTTTGGATCTTATCCTTCAACAAATATGATTCTATTTGTTTACCCCGAATAATAATTAAACCTAAAGCATAATAAACAATCGTAGAAATCATCTTGGAACAATTATACATGACCATCTGGTTCCAAAGTTGGCATAAAATTATTGATGACTGACCAAACAATTGATAAACACAAATTGTATTTTTTTTTAATATTAATTCTGAGTAGTAAATGAGCATGCAGCCCAACTGATGTTAAGACCATTGTGTCGTCCATGGACATCTGTAACTAGAATTCTCCTTATAATCACAGATGCGTTGCTACTCCTAAAGACTGTGGTGGTTTGGTCATTTTAAGTAACGGAAGTAAGCTTAGCTAGAAATGGGTGTGGCGGTGGCACCTCTCTGGCTGAAACCGTAGGTTCTCCCATCGTGCATAGCATTATGGTGACCAGACAACTGATAAACACAAATTGTAATTTCTAAATACATATGATAGATGATATCACATCTAAACAGAACAAACAATCATGTTCTCCTCATAAAAATTGTTCGATATGGAAATCGACCCCACAACCTGTAGTTTCAGGATCTCTAACCACTAAAACGGAATCCAGTCATGTATCGCGAATATTTATTTTCAAAACTTCTAAAAGTTCATAATTGAAACAAGTTCAAGCCCGTATTGGAATACCATTTGCTTTTAATAACGAGCCAGTGAATAATAAATTGTGTTTGAGTACGACAAATGCATCTGTGAAACAAAGTTCAGTAGGAAATATTAAACACGGGTCGTTTGCTAACAAAATGGGACCGTTATATCAGAATCACCAGGTACATTGGAGGTGTTCATATTTCGTATTTATTTAGTAAAATAAAAATGTAGTGGCAGCTTCCCGATCGAAACAAGTTCAAACACTTGTGAAAAACGAATTTGAGCGTTCGAAGCCTCTTAACAATTCGTGAAAAATTTAATTCAAATTAATGGAGACAAGCGTTCAGAATTTTGTTTTTTCTGTTCAAAGTTCGGGGAAAAACTAATTTAATTAATTATTTTAACAAAAATCAAAAATGTTGAAAAACTAAGCTCATTATTAGTAATTTTCATTTCGTAGAAAGTATTATTTGTAAATATTTGAGCCTTTAACCCAAATAGCAAACGGATATACGACTATTCTTCAGAGGATATTAGTATCTTCCCCGCAGGAGTGTAATGTGGCAATTAGTATACCTCATTGTCTCTTCTTCCGAAGAGTAAACATCTCGTGTTAAAGCAGTATGAGTTCTACAGATTGTAAGTAATGAGTACCCGATTAAAAATAACACTATCCTAATTGTCGGTCACATAAAAATAGGTTTATACAGCCCTTTTTAAACGTCAATAATCTACTTCCAAATTAAAGTGTTTCTATTTGGAGATAAGGAGGCGAAAGAAACTCCAATTAAAATATATTTCAAACTAATTACGTGGGTCGTGGTCACAACCAAATATGCGATGATATAAGTTTAAAGTCTAAAAGCTTTTCATGGATTCATTGCTTCAATTTGGTAATGAGGCTTCAGCACAAAACTTATTCCAACAATCACTTCAACTGAACGTAAATAGACTGTCTCACATAAATGACAAGGTATAAATAATTAGGCGCCGCTGCCTTGTATTAATGACAAGATAGTGAGTGTAAAATATTCAGAAGCTCGAACCATTTTCTATTTTAGAAGTTAAATTGTTTTAAC
The DNA here is from genome assembly GCA_018251015.1 of Phocides pigmalion okeechobee. Classification (NCBI taxonomy): domain Eukaryota; kingdom Metazoa; phylum Arthropoda; class Insecta; order Lepidoptera; family Hesperiidae; genus Phocides; species Phocides pigmalion. Next base: position 5,277 of record DWON01000040.1, read on the forward strand.
CCAAATATTCTATCACAATATTAAAGCGTTTCGAGACCACCTGGTGCTCAGTACCTATTGGGCAATTATTTTCAAATGTCGGCTTAAAAGATAAACTTCGTGCTGTATTTAATTTACTACCATCTATCGGCTTAGGGGATAATTAACTTTATTGGATGTAATTTATATCTCTTAGGTTCATTAAACGAAGGGCGTATAAAATCCTAACCAACTTTACATTTAAATGAAGTAATAATACGTTATTGTGTTCTAAACAGAAAGTTGCGATGAGACGAATGCCGATATATATATATTTATATATATATGACAGATTGTAACTTAGTTCTGTCAGAGTCAAAAATTTACGATCCGGTACATACTTTTAAATACATAGGTACTTAAGTTGTGATAGCCAAGTGGCTTTGGAAGTTATGTGCATAGAAATTAATTATCACTTGCTTTAGCGGGGAGAGAAAACTGTGAGGAAATCTGCGTGTTCGAGATTTCTGCATCAAGTTTCCAAAGGTCTTTGAACTCCATAAAACCACTTTGGGCTAGTGTGGTGGTGATGATGATGACCTACTTATAAATAGGGCTCGCATATCATTCATACACCGAACCGTTATCCTTTAATACCATTTAACGTCTTCTGCTGGAACAGGCCTTCTTTAACTTATGTCAGTCAACTCGGTTCTGTGCTTCCAGAATACAATGGTTTCTCTTCATCAGTCCTGGTCGGGGGACAATTTGTGCTCCTTTTGTTTAGACAAGGTATCTATTTGAGAATCTTTCTTCCTCAATGGTAATCGATCAGTAATAACGTAGTGTTTATAAAAGTAAAACAAAATTATAGCTGGCCTGCTTTAAATATACATTCCAGATCTCCTTGTAAGTAAGCAATGAACATTAGGTGGATCTTAAATTTATATGTTTTTTTACATTTAGTTGCATCTGTGCACTACTTCAGGCAGGCATTTTCTTGTTTAATGTTGAACGTGAATGTTCGTAAGACGATATTTAACATCGGGTGACCTGCACGCTCTGTGCTACATTTTCAACATAAAAAGCATTATTACTGATAGAATTTTTATACAAACAGGTAAATCCAATGTTTTACCTTTTCCCCGACAAGAAACCCGAACGCGTATTAGATATGTTTATCTTTGTATCAAAGGTTTCGTTTGTACTCCACAAAGGTTGCATGATAGTAAACTAATAACGAGGAAATCACAGGAATCATATTAATATAGTAAATTTTAGTATCCAATCAAGTGAAACAAATTCCCTTATTTGCATTAATATAAACGGGGTAACAAATTATATAATTTGATTTTGATTGAATTGATAATGATTATTAATGATGAATATTAATGTACCTACGTAATTTTAGAAATTTTGTAGGCAGTTATTTTAATACTAGCGTAGTACTATTGTATGGGTTTTTTTAAATTAAAGTAGCTCAGCATGCAATGTCATCCAAAATAGACGTGTACTCAGCTCAATCGGTCAAAGATAACTGATTGAAAATTCAGTTGCATGATTTCACCTGAATAAACATACATACATTGCAAATTAAATAAAAGCTTGTAAAAATAAATACGCTTGAAACAGGTGTCCCCGGTCAAACAATACGCGTTTTACCATCTTGAAAATTAATATATTGTAAGTGAAAAGAAAAATATTTGGACCGCATTATATTCAAAAAGAGCAGTTGTAAATATAAGTGAAATGTCACCTTAATCCCCCGTTATTTTCAGAAAAGCCACACAGGCTTAAACAGTGGTGGAAACTCTGAAATGCAAATACGTAGGCAACGGACTGTGAAACTGCGCTAAGCTAACAGGGTTTAACGTTTTTTAGAGAACTCTATGTTTTACAGAGCTAATTTTGCACTTTACTTTTATATGTGTAATCATAAATTACACCTTAACGTCTTGTTTTTTACCACTACAAAAACATTTTGTATTCTAATTAAGATTATGAAAACGTATCTACGAATATATAAATACAAATAAAATTATGTTTGCATGAACTTAGTATTCTTAAGGATAAACACACATTATAGTAGACTTTTTCTCGATCAAAATATGAAAAAAAGACATGTTTCAAAAAAATAATCATTATTATAGCAATGTTTTATACCTACACGGAGGTACTACCGCCTCCCTCATAGTTCACCGAATGACGCAAATTTCGTCTATCGGTGACGCAGAGAGGTGTAGTTACAAGAGAGGCGAGGCCTTAGTCCTTAAGAGTAGCGACGCATCTACTTTTTACTTCAGATAGGACTTCAGTTCTGTTTTAAGTTAGATGTGTGGCCTGCCCTTCGGTCTGGTAGATGCTTCACATCAAAATGCAATTTTAATGTTCTAGCGTTTTTAAAATCATGCCGCAAGGGCACGGACTCTTTTTAGGTTAGGCTTTTATTGTAATTAGTTTTAAGATTTTCAGCATGTAAATAAATATAACGCTATAATTATTAGTTTAATGACAGATAATATATTTAAATTAAGTAAATGTTAAATGTTTTTGCAATCGAGGTTTTAATTGGTCTCATGTGGCTTGTCTTGCGATGTTACGATAGCGACGTATTTGGGTCAACATCTGACTTTTATATCGCAAAATTTGTATTAGCTCCGGTCACTAGGTCAATGACCAAGTGCTCGAAGATGACGTCCATACGAAAAAAAGTTTCCGGCAGAATTAGGGGAACTTTTCCCCTTATAGGCTGTTCCCGTGGGCGTTGACGTACGTAACAGGAAGAAAATGAATCACGAACGAATGTGATTAATAGCGGGGAAAAATTACCCGTTTTATGTAAGTAATAAAAGTAGCAATCAGGTTGTGTAAGTGGTAGAATTATAAGTCGCCTGGGAGGTACCACCGCCATTTTTATAATTTGCCGTGAATTATGTAGTATCATCGCTGTTAAACCATATGGGAGTAGTTCCAAAACCCTTAGTTTTCAAGAGACGAAACAATAAAAACCTTTTGTTGTATTTTTTCATTTTATTATATAACGAGTACTCACGGTTAATGCTTTTTAATTGGCTATATTTCGAACTAGTTGCATGTCACGTGGTCACGGCAAAACTGCGGTGGCAGGAGAAACTGTTGACTGGTGCTAGCGATAGATTAATCCATCTACTATACATATAGTTCGTTTTTCTTTTTTATGTTCCATATCACGACGCACAACACTAACTGTATCTTTACGCATTGAACTTTACACTAATTGTGATTTACATAAATTAACCACCAAATTCCACGTTTGTGCTAACTTAAAACCATTCCTATTGTATTTTACCAAACGTATTATAAACTTTTTTATAATTTTCTCAAAAGTAGTTTACCTATGAGTACGATAAAATTAAAGAGAGTATGGCTAATAATACTCATCCTCATAACCCGCGGTAAAGCAACATGTTCTTCATGTATTGTGTTTCGGTTGGGCAGTTGTGGTTGCCGGATACACATTATTGGAGGTGACCATCTTAGTCCTCAAGAGTAGGAGCGCATCTGTATCCATCCTTAAGTAGAACTTCTGTTCTATTTGAGATTGGACGGGGTTGTCCATGGACTGCAGTGCCCACAATACCAGGTGGTCTGCATGCCCGTTTCTTACTCTTTCGCATTAAAAAAAAGAAAACTCTCAAGTAAGGGTAGAAACCACATTTTTTTACGTCTCTTTGGTTCGATGCCAGCGATGTATATAGCTTGCATTGTAGCTTGTAACTCACGGAAAATGGTACATTTGAAATGTCAGCGACATCCGGAAGCTGCTTGAATTATGATGTAACTCTCAGCACTTTCGTAAGTCTCCTTTGCATTTTATTCAAGTAAAGAAATAATCAAATATTGGACTGTAAATTAAAACAATTTGCAGTAAAATATAATAATAAGTTGGTACTCAGACGATTTCAATGTTTGCCTGATTTTAAAAGTGTTTCCGGTAACTACACCTCTGTACAACGAAGAAATTTTTTCAAATTGCGGTTGAAATTTGGATATGATCTTGATAGTTAGTAGAACTGTAGTTCCACTGGTACCGCAGCCGTCGTTTTAATCCGCCTTGAAGCAACGTTTACGTTTTTTTTACGTAGCTACGGCTGCTGGCCATACGTACATGCGAGGGACCATCTTAATAATCACGATCTAAGGACTTCAATCCTTTGAGGTTGTGTCTGGATGACCATGGGAAACGGCAACTAGTTCACATTAGGTCTGCAAACTAATTTACCGTTCTTCTCACATACAAAATACATAAACATAAATAAAGTAGCCAAAAAATAATATTACGTAATGTTTATGGTCTTCGAGTAAAGTTAGTTTTCAATAAAATGGCTAACTATAACTCTTGGATTGACCGACCGACTCCACAAACATGATTTTTTAATTAACGGTAAATACATTTTGTAATTTTCTTTTCTCTTCATAATTAAGATACGCCAATGAACTAAAATAACTGTTTCTGTCGTGTATTCGGTCCCAATCAGTACGTCGGCACTGACCCAAATAAGCCATGTCCGTGCAATTGACCAATGTTTGCGCTTCCGTCGCGTTTGCGCAGCGGACAACGAGCGTTCGCCGCTTTTGTGCATTCTTGCATGCCCATGCCTGTATTTAAGCCTTTAAAATGTACTAGCGTAACCTACGACTTTGCCCGAAATAAACTTCCACGCCTGCTCTGAAATAAAATGTGAAATTTTAAAATCATTGAGTGAAACTACAGTTATCTTGAGTATATATTTTTTATCATATAAAAATTACAACTTATAATTTCCATTTTTAACTACAAATTTGAAGTCAAAAATCCTAAAAATCTAAAACAAAAGTACCAAATGTCGACATAACTTACTTAGGCTTAAAGCCTGCTTTCGATATGATGGCGTTAATTAAAAAAGTTGAGGCGACTAAGGGAATTGGCAGGTGTATTCTATAGCCGGGGATCAGAAAAATGAACCTATTTTTAAAGCAGATAGCCAAGGACGAGTGTTCCGGGCAAAAATATTTATTAGCATTTATTAATTTTTCAATTTAAACTATTCGTTAAACAGACGGCTTGGCTACGTTTTCTTAATTTACTAATAATCTACACAACATGCAATGCGATACATTATATGTACTGGACTACAATGTACAGTATTAATAAAAAGGCGACTTGTACCATTAAGCTACGAAACGAGTGGACTCATTGCAATCATTTTTTCACTAATTGAAAGCTACATACGTTATCGTATCAATATCAAGGAAGTATCTACATAGGTTATAACTTATTTTCTTTGTTTGTTTATACGCGCTAATCTCAGAAACAGCTTAATCGGTTTTAGTGCGGTTTTACTATTGTATTGGTGTTAGTTTTAGTTAACATTTAGTTTGCGTTTTATCTCAATCACTCTATAAATATTATAAACATTTGAAGGTTTATGTATTATTGTAAAATTACCTATCTCACAATTTTAGTTTTAGAAATATTTATTTTAAACATTAACAAAAGCGCATTGCAAGGAAAATTGTTTACTAAAGTTTTATGTGCAAAGTTTATCTGTAAGCTCGCCTCTCGCGGTTTCACGGATAACTTAGAATTGGATTTTTAATATCAATTGTTTCCAGAATATTGTCATCAATATTGTGAATTTTGTTTATTATTTACCTGCCGGAAATCGAAGGGAACTCTGCGTCAAGATAGTGATGCAGAGTTCCCGTTTCGATTTCCGGCCAGACAGATAGTCCACAAGTAAGGTGCGATTTTTAGTCAATCATTTCGTTTCAGGCGATAATTTGTAAAATGATTCAGAGATATATCAGGAAGTCTCGTGATCAACGCCTTATTACGCCCACCACCTAAACGCGACATGACCCGCTGTGACGTAGGAACATACTCCTCGGGTTGAAGAATAACAATGAAAGAGAGGGCATACTCGCTCTTCTTTGTCTTTATTTCGGCGACCCTCGAGTACCCATCAGATCCAGCTTTGAACGCGACCACTCTGCCCAGCAGCTACAAAAGAGGTGGAAGATTGGATTCTCTCACCAATGATCTTGGTGAGAGATGGCCTATCTTTTACACTCAGTTCAGTTTTGCCTGATCGTAATTGAACAGGATCCTCTGCGTGACCGCGAGTCGCAGCTAATTAAACATAAAAAGTACTTTGCTGTTTTTATTTACTTCATTTGGTTCGTGACTTGTTCAAATTAATAGAAAATAAAAAATACAACTACCTACCAATTCTCGCGGTACTCACGATAAACACTTCAGTAATTGTTGATATTTCGAACAAGTTTCATGGATCGTGTTCACGTCAAACAATTTAATAACTTAATATATTTACCTAGCGAAACTTTATATAATAGTTTTATCCTAAATATAAAACTGAATACATAAAAATTTGTTATAATAAATGCCTAACCTATATAATAGGAAACTTCACAACGATTTACTTCAAAGATTCATTTTACTAAAACTGTTTTATACAAATAAATAACGTCATAATTTGTTCTTTAAGTGTTGGGTGTGTGTGTTAACATTTTTAATAGATGGTAGAATAATACTTCGATCGGGAAGATACCAACGCTGCGTTCATAATCACCGTGACATAAATGTTGTGTTTCGGTTCGAAAGCTACAGAGAGTTTGAGGGCTACGCTTAAAACAAGGCGACCGTGTTAGTCCTCAGAAGTAAGGCATCTACGTACCACTTTATATCGCTGGAGCTGGTATAGTTGATACTATATAAAGTGATACGTGATGCATTGCTACTAAGGTGCTATTTGAGGTTCTATGAGGATGTCCACGGACTGCAGCGAACTTTACACCAGGTGTCCTGCATGCTCGTTTGCTACTTTCTTCACACAAAGAGAAACCGAATTTATCCACTATTTTTAGACTTAAAACAAGATTAAACGATAATTAAATAAAGATATCCAGTCTGATGAACACTAATTCACTTCCACGCTAAGTTCCCAGTGTTAGTGCAGTTGACGCCCGGGGATGTTCTGAAATAGCCCGCTAACTTCATTTGATGCCTAACTAAGAAGCAACGCTAAGCTAAGAAATTGAGATCGTTGTTTTGTTTTCAAAGTTTCAACAGTGTTGTAGTTGGTTCTGGGTTACGAGTACTTTTTGCATTTTATTAATTTAAGGAGTTAAAATAAAAGTTCGAGTGGGGAAGTACCAACGCTGTGCTCATAATCCGTCATAGTCATTTTCTGTTTCGATTAGTACGGTTGTCGGCTACACATACAATGCAAACGAGCATCTCAGTCCTCAAGAGTAGCAAAAACTCTTTGTACAACGACGTGTAGGAATTTCGACTTGTTTTATGTTAGAAGTAGTGCATTTGGCATCAGATGTCTTACACGATTTGTTTGCTTTGCTACTTTTATATTATAAAAAGGTATAGTACAGAAGTCTTCAAACATTTCTCCTAAACTGCTTCCTATCTTTTTAACCATCGTAGTAAAAGGAGTAATCTATGATTTAAGATTGTCGTATCTGTCTGTGACACAGTAGCTCTTAAAGTAATTAATCCACTTTTTTGTTTTTTGTTTGAAAAAGACTTGATCTAGAGCATTCTTAGCTATGGTTAAAGGAAATCCGTCCAATTATTTGAAATTAATCTCCTTTCTATTGGATAAAGGAATACTAGCAATTTCTATTGACTTGAACGATTGAAAATTCTATATCTTGTAATTTTATTTATAGTAACTATAGAATAATAAGATAATTACCAACCTTGTAACTTTGATCACATGTTGGACTATCAAATGTTTACAATGAATAGTTTACTTTAAGTAAGTTTAAGTAAGTGTTTTTTGTCGATTTTTAAATGTTTTCTTAATATTTAATTAACATGTAGAAGGTTTAAAGATTTAATAGAATGTAGATTTTAAAGAGTGTGATGCATTTTAAACTGTCTTTAAACAAAAGCAATTGGGTTTCACACAATTATGAACCGTTTAAAGATTCTATAGAACGTGGGTTTTAAAAAGTATAGTGTGATGCATTTTAAATAGTCCAGAGCGATCTAGGTTTCACACAATTAACCGTTTCAGCGAAAATCTACATTTCTGGGTTAAAAGCTACTTACACAGATCGAGATTACTACGGACCAATCCAAATCCGTGACAACCCCACATAGAGTTAGTGCGATCGCCTCAAGGGTTTTAAAATTGCTCGCTAACTTTATTTAAATCCCTTTCGCTTTGTCAGTTTTTCATTCGTACATAGAATCGTAGAGCTCTGTGCGGTTTGCCGGCTTTATCGCCACATATACTTTTACCGTATCTTTTTTATGTTAATAGGTTATCTAGTGAAAGTGTTATGTGTTCAGTGGTCACTGTAGTCCACGGATATTGAAATAAACTAAAACAAGTTTGAAGTCTTGTCCGATGAGGACGCAAATGCGATGCTAAACTCGAGGACCAAAACTCTCACTTCGTATTTAAATGTAGACCGTAATCATATATCATACAAGACTTGCTTCATTGTGAATTATTTTTATTTTATTTTAGATTTATTCGGGATATAAACAGCACAGTTACTACACTTATATAAGACACAAATTATATGTTTATTTGCAAAACAATTTCCACTTTTACTTGGTACATGACATCAATTTGGAGCAAAAGGCAAATTATAAAGAGACATAAAAATATGTTAGTACGTTAAGCACTCTTCATAGTGTATCCTACACGCTCTTATATGTTCTTTTAATAATATAAACATAATTAAATATCGCTATTTATTAATCTAATACAATAATTAACACTAAAATTACAAGTTCATAGTATAGGATGATCCAATTTGAGTTTCCTACAAATTCTTGCCTTCCGTTACATATCTCTTGGTCGGTTGGCGGTTTGCTGGTTAGATTGTCTGGTGCGGCGTGACGAACCCGGTATGACGCTCTTTTATGCCCTCTCTGGCACAGCTACCTACTAGTACTACGTGTCATCTATACTCACGAATCTCTACTCATTATAATTATGTATTGTGTTTATATTCTGTATATATTATTGAATTAAAAATAATACGAAAAACAAGATATTTATTTTAAAAAATATGGTTTTCTTTATTTATATATATATTTTTATTAACCATCAAATGTTTCATATTTACAGAGCATATTGTGGTGACTATTTTTATTAGTAATCCAATATTTTATTAACAATTCATTAATTATGAAATCCAACGAATACCAAAAAACTTCAAACAATGAGTCCCATGTTCGATCGACGCTGTTAGTGACAAGAGAGCTGGTTCTTATCCCGAGCAGAGAATCACCATTGCTATTCAGCACAGGAATGCAACTAGCATACTTGGCACCATGTCGCATGAACACGAACTCCTTTTACATTGTTTAGGTTTTTTGAAGTGAGAAGAGTAGCAAACCACCTGATATTAAGTAGTCGCAGCCCATAGACATCCACGTACAACCACAAACACGACCGAAATCCTATCTGAGCTCGAACTAAGAGAACTAAGATGGTTGCCTCGCTTAAAAATGTAACCGGCAACCTCACCTCTTCAACCGAAACACAAGTAATGTTTTACGGTTAATTATGAGGACAGCGGTGTTACCTCCCCGAACGTCACCCCGTAAGGGGTCCACGGTAATGGACCTAACTGGCCACTGACTCCACCATACTGTGTTTTGTGTGTGTTGTGTGAATGATTACAGACTATTATTTACTACTTAAGGTACTCCATGTTAGATGTATTATCAAGTACATAGGTACCCGAATCTCATAATTCATTTACAAAAGATATTATCAGTTAAATTAATTCGCAACATTTTATTGCTTTCGAGATAATTTTCAATGACTTGACAATTTCTCTTACATCCTTTGCTGTATATATTTCACTACAAAATATCTCGAAGATTCCTATAACGTTTTTTATGCAGCTACACAAGCACACGCCCACGCGCCCAGAAAGACACAAAACAGCTGTGTAATTCTGGGCGCGAAGCGCTTGCGGCTCCTACACACTTGTGATGTTCAGACACATTTGTATGGATTATGGGCGAACTAAAACGAAAACTCGAATTGAATCATCCATGTAAAATTAATCTAAACATTAATTTCCTAAATTACAACTATAGCCATAGGATTGGTGTTTTCATTAACGTGTTATCATTATTAATACTTGAACACGCAACACTGTATGATTATTTTTAAATTTAAAATAAAAAATGTAAAAATTGATTGCTCCGTCAATGATTGAAATTAAATTACGATGAACGAATTCTGCAGACGAAATACATCGTAATACAAAATGTTACTTGAAAATTACGAAGTCAAAATTAATGTTCTGACTAGTATGAATCCAATGAATAGTTAATAATTAGGTTTACTAATGATACAAGTCAGAGTTAACATTTTAAAATTGTAACGAAACACAACACAAACAAGAATTCCCTATCAGTTATTATTTATACCGACAAAAGTGTTTATGTAATTTTGGGATACAATAAAAATTGCCACCAATATTTATTTTATGTATTTAAATATTTAAGTTTTATTTCATATTTACTTTTGTTTTATCTTTTTAAAGTCAAAGCTTTTCATTGTCAATTTCAAAAATAAAATAATTGAAATACTTTGGTCAAATAATAAAAAAGATTCCTTCATTTAATTGATAAATATGACATTATGATCAATTAAATCTTTTTTTAATCGTTTGATTTGTAAGTAGCATAATTCCCACTCATTTATTATAACTTATCCATCATTTCTTATAATCTTAACAAACAGGACAGCTGTCAAACAAGTTAAGCTGTAATAAATATACATGCGGCTCATTATTTGATTCTGTTCGAGTCCGGTATTTACCGGTATTGTCACTGTTCAGTGACGTCACAATGTATCAGAATACCGGTCATCTTAATCGACTTAAAATGAGTTTGTAGAGAACAAGACATTAATACAACAAAATATTAATACGTCGTACATTTTCAACTGTTGTTTTGTCTTCGTAAAGAGTATATTTTAGGGTGGTCCCATATAAACATCATGGAGAAGTAATGACGAATTTAAAACTTATTTTTCTGATACTTTTGGCGTAATTATAATCTTCTGTTACGCTATTAATGTCAGTGCTAAATTTTAATAAAAAATGTTTTCAACCATTTTTTTAGTTTCTGACGATGTTATGATCACCGTACCGGTAAATAGACAGATAATTTCGGGCTTAATCTCCAGTTAGACAAACTCCCTTAAAGTTACATTTAGAAATCTAGGTATTTCTGTGTATATTGCTGTGTATTTCTGTGTATATTGCTGTGTATTTCTGTGTATATTGCTGTGTATTTCTGTGTATATTGATGTGTATTTTTGTGTATATTGCTGTGTATTTCTGTATGGGCTACTGTGTATTTCTATATAAACGATATTAAATTATCGGCAATAAAAAACGTTAATCGCGAGTACTGGTTATATAGTAAAATGTATTTTTGCGTATATTACTGCGTGTATACATTTCTGTGGTACGTAGTGTACAGAATACCCAGTTTGAGATTTATTTATTTACACTTTTTGTACCATAATCAGTAGTGTACATAATAAAAGAGATTACAGTGTTTAAGTGTAGAAATAATGAATTTAGAACAATTTCTATGCTATTTCTAGAATCCTATTCAGGATTTTACGTCATCAGGATTAGCTTTATCCGCTTGTAGAAGCCAGTCTACAATGGTCTGATAGTTCCTCTGCATCCACTGGACATTCGCTGCTGTGCTCTCCAGGACTTGCTGTGCTGGCCGTCCTAGGTCACTGTCAGTCAGGACTTCTGTCATGAATCTCTTCAGCTGTAAACACAAATGTATTCATCACCATCATCAACATCATCGTGACATAAAGACAATGTTAAGCGTTACAACAGTATTAACTGAATGCAAAGAAATAACTTAAATAGGACTGATTGAAATGTTACATTTCTATACACATTTACTATATTTCAGGCTTTTTGTAGAGGCACGAAAGGGCATGCAGTACCTCTAAAGAAAACTTCGAAAATATTGAAAAATTAAGTTAATAAAAATAAAGAATTTGGAAAGAAACCTTTTGGTAATCTTTGCAAAAATTGGATATTTTTTATGTCAAAATTATCTACTTACGAAAAATTATGGACTTATAACTTTTGAGAATTAGCGTGACCCCAAAACAGAAGTGACAAAAAAGTCCTGACTATATCGATCCTGTATCTATTACTCTGAACGAGTCGTGTATAAGCTTCAAATGTTTTTCAAAAATATTTTATCGTAACAATACACACTATACAATTGTAAACTAATATCATGACGGAATTAATACATTTTATTATATACCGGGTACTCACGGATAAACCGGTTCGAAATATCAGTGATAATCGTGATTACCCGTTATATATCTAAAGTCAAGCAGTGTGGTAGACCGGGGCTTAATCCTCATTCTGAATGACGATACGGACCCATCGGTATCTTATTACATTAAAGGATTACGAACCCAAATGCTCTAAAATTTGGCCAAGTGCTTACAATTTAATAAACAGCAGACGGCGATTCTACCGCCATCTGTTATCGAATAATAAAACAATTCTAATTACCTCCTCATATTCGTGTGCTTGATTCAATCTTCGAGTTGCCATTTTGAGTATTGAGTTGAGTGTCGACACTGAACCGATGCTGAAAATTTAAAAGCTTATTAAATGGGTGGTAGAACTATAGTTCCACAGGGGAGGTACCTCGGCCATCCTTACAATCAACCGTGAAGCATTCTTGCTTCGATTGGAGGTGGTTGCAGGATGCCTTTCAAGCGCATTGACCATCTTAGTCCTCAGTAGTAGCAAAACATCTAAGTATAACCTCAGATAGTTGAAACCTGTTTTAAATTGTGTATAGTGGGCTATAGTTATCTTAATATCAGGTGGTCTGCATGCTCGCATGTAAAAAGAACATAATGAATTCGAGTAATGACAATTTAATAGGCATGCATCGATTCAGAGCGTTTAAAAATTAACAAAAGCAATCGTAATTTTTGGTTTAGGAGTAACAAACGAGCATACAAGGTTATTTATAAGGGAGACGACAATTTTAGTCCTCAGAAGTAGAGACGCATCTTTGCATGACCTCAGATAATACTGAACCTCAAACAGGACGGTTGAAGTTTGATGTGGATGTCCATGGGCTGCAGTAACTATTTAATAACCGGTAAACTCCTTTACTTACTAGTCTGCTACTCTTCTCCTATTAAAAAGTAATATATATTGAGGTGCAACACATTTTTGCAAAAATGAGTGTAACTATGTAACTGTAAATAACTAATAACTCTTATAAAGTTAACAAAACATAATAACTTGAAAGATGACAAAGGCAATAGAAAATTTAATAATTTCTGCCTGAATTAAGATAAAAAATATTGATTAAATTATCTTTTTACAGCCAGTTTATGTAAGCCGATAATAAAGATAAGTCATTTGTAATATTTTTTCAGTTTGCTTATGTTATTCGTGCTTATTCAATTATCAAATGCACTTACTCAGCTTAGTGGCCTAGTTACTTGTTTATAAACAAGTTATTAACTAATGTCATCCACTGTATCTAATGTCATCCATGATATAATCCATAGCTATAATTAATATCATCCACCATTTTTTATATGAGAAAAGTAGCAAACGAGCATGCAAACCATCTGATGTTAAGTAGTCGCAGCTCATAGACATCCACGTCCAACCACAAACACGACCGTAATTCTATCTGAGCGTGAACGTAATGCGTTGCTACTCCTGAGGACTAAGATGGTAGTCTCGCTTCAAAGTGTAGCCGGCAACCGCACCTCTCCAACCGAAACACAAGTAATGCTTTACGGTGGATTACGAAGGCGGTGATACCTCCCCGCTCGAACTATAGTTCTCCCACCTTTACAATGTTTATCATTTAATTTTGTTGTCGTTTTGTATGTGAGTGTATATACCCCCTTTTCTTTCTTTAAAAATAACACATCGCATATATCATAGGATATTTTTACCGAAAAACCTACATTTTTGATCCGAATACGCGTACAGAATATAGAGTGAATAATACAAAAATACTACTTATCTAATTATCGATATCGTTGATTACCAATTACCTATACGGAGTCATCATGATGACATCATTCCAAATTGTAGCTATAAAATGTGTGTACATAAATTTTATCGGCGTATCGAATAAGCAGGCAGTTTTATGCCTTTACATAGTATTTATATATAAAACAGAGCCGCTTTCTGCCGTCTTTACGCTCAGATCTTTCAAACTACGTAAGGGATTTTAATGCAGCTTTCCTCAATCGACAGAGTAATTCAAGAGAAACCTTCCCCTTGTATAATACATGCATATTATAATAGAGAAAATCAGAGAATTTTAAAGATTTGTAACGTGATGTTGTAAATTCATCCTTGCGAACTGGTGTGATCGCTAGTTTTTTTTTTATATAAAATGGAAATTATAACATTGAAGTAGCAAAGGAGTATGCAGTCTTCCTGATGGCAAGTGGTCTGATGCCCATAGACATACCAACACAAAGAACAAGAGTCCCATTTGAAATCGATCACAGATGCATTGCTGCTACTAAGCACTGAAGTGGTCGCCTCATTTATAACTGAGCCAGTATCCACACTATTCTACCGCTTTCGTGGTCACTTACAAATAATTAAGTACATTTTTATATCTATTCCGTTTCCGAACGAGATCTCCTCTAAGTAGAACAAATAAAAAAAAATACAAAACGTCATTAAAGTCGTTATAATGATGAAAATCTTAAATGTAATTATAATAAAATTTCAATATAATAATTTAAAATATTATAATTTAAATATAGAGTATTTACATACATCTAACAAATGTTACGGATACAATGTAAAATCAGTACATCGGCTTAAAACGCCTGTGGCTAACTAATGCTGGCTGGAAGATTAAAGGCGGCGGAAAAACTCTACGCACTCTTTTAAAATGAGTCGTTAATATCATAAACATTATACAGTACTAAGTAATATAGGATAGGGACATATACTTACAAATCCTTAAGCCTCTGCCAGTTGGCTCTGATGAAGTTGAAGGCGATTGGTTCTCCTATCGAAGAACTGGCGACGGCTGAGAAGACTCTTACTGTATCCTGTTTACGGATACCGCTATCGTTTCGGAGAGACAGATCCAAGTATCTGGAAATGTATATTTTTTTAAAACAAACCTTTATTCCACTGTTCACACAAACTTTGAGTCAATTCACATTATCGCAATATAAAAAAAAAAATAACTGTTGAGTGCCTAAAAATTTTCCAATTACGTTACGTTTGATCGACACTGCCGCTGACAAGAGGGCTAGTTCATACACGCGAAGCGACCAACTTAGTTCTCAGGAATAGCAACGTATCTACGTTCGAGCTCAGATAGGATTTCAGTCGTATTTGTAACTGGATGTCTATGGACTGTTATGACAACATGAAGTGGTTTTCACTTGAAAAAGAGAAAGGGCATCACTTCACTATTAAGTTTCTGCTCCAGTTCGACTAAATCGATTCGGGCCTTCAGGAAAATTCAGAGCTTGACTACACCTACTTGCAGTGGAATTAGTTACATATGACCAGAACCTTTACGTACGTACACGATTCAAGCGATTGAGTTATACTGGTTCTGATGTAAAAAGTACCTGTATAAGAGATAGGGTGATCTAGTACAACCAAGTACAGAGAGGAGCAGTTCGCGTTCGGAGGGCGCGCCGGCTGCGAGGAAGCGACGCCAGGCGAATTGCCACTCGCGTGCCTCGCCCGCCTGCACCCCCGCGCAGTACACAGTACTGCGGATGTCTGCGTGGATGCTGGGAAAGTAAAACAATCATTTGATCCGAAGGCAAAAAGATTTCCAAAAAATTACTCCCATTTTTGATCAATGTCGCTGGTGACATGAAGGCTGGTTCGTATCTCGCAACCAGGATTCTTGTCACCATGGCTCATTGATACTCCGTAGATATAATCAGGCTGGGCTTATATTAAAATTTGTTAAAGTTCAATGTAAAAACTCACTCTGATATGAAGCGGAATATTAGAACTATAAAAGTTTGAAATAAAATTTCGAAATATAATTAATTGCGTAAATAATTAGATTATTACATTTATAACCTAAATTTGAAGCACATACAAAAATAAAACTTTATATTCCAATTTTATAGTAATGTGTTAATAATCTCACAAAATAACAACTACACTCAGGAGCGAGGCGACCATCTTAGTCCTCAGGAGTAGCAACGTGTCTACGTTCGATCTCAGGTAGGATTTCGGTCGTGTTTGTAGTTGTACGTGGACGTCTATGGGCTACGACTACTTAAAATCAGGTGGTTTGCATGCTCGTTTGCTACTCTGTAGAACAGAAGCCTGTATCTGTTTGTAACTCAATTCTGAACCATCTACTATTGGGTCAGTGTTCTATAAAGCATGCCATTTGTTTACTAATACCATTTTATAAAAATACCATCCGGTTCAATCAACAGCCTCTCCCATCACATCAACCAGAACATTTACAGGTGCAGATGGCTCCAAACTTACTCATTATAAGCATCAGGGTTGGGTGTGAGCATCCAGTTAGTGTACATTCGCACTGCGTGCTGCAGGCAGTCGGCATGCTGCAAGTGACACGCCGTGGATAGGAGATCGGCGCGTTGCTGCGCCCGCACCACACTCTCGTTTGCTGCTACCTCCCACCCTAGCTCCTCTACCGCAGTATTCAACAAACGTAGGACGTATCGCTAGAATATAGATATCCAGAATTAACACACATATAATATATATACGTATGTTGTAGGTAAGGATCCGAGAATCCAAGTCTATTAAAAAACGAAAGTGGGTAAAACGCAGTGAAGTCTATGACAGGTGTTTTGGCGGGAGATATATGTTTTGATGGGCACACAGAGTCGTCTTTGAAATTATTGAACTGAACTTATCTTAATTTGTTACATTTAGAAACAAATTCTAACGCCGAGGACGCCCTCGGCTATCCCTGGCGCCGTATTTTTTTACTTCAATGTATGGAAATTGATCTAAATCTTATCTAAATCTAATCTTACGATGCCCATACGATAGTGTGTCAAGAACGCTGGCCGCATTCCCGTGCTGAATAGCGATCACAATTCTCTACGCGAGGTATAAATCAGCGTATGTAATGTACTCTCGATTAAACCTTTTTATTGGCAATATTTAACCCATGAAATACAAAAAAGACCTAACTAGAAGGTAGGCAAATTGCTCTACCACTAGCACCTATTACTTTAGAGTAGATAAATTAATCTACTAATAGCAACAGATGCTTTAGACTAGATGGCTAATTTACCACTAGCAACAGATACTTTAGACTAGATGGCTAATTTACCACTAGCAACAGATACTTTAGACTAGATGGCTAATTTACCACTAGCAACAATTCCTCCGCTAGCGCAGAATAGCTGACTACGAGCCATGCAACTGATACCAAATATATGTAAGCATTTAAATCGTTAATCTTGAGTACCCGTTACATAGCAAAAGTATCGAGTTTATTCAAATCTAAAAATGTATGCGAATTGTATTAAGTTTAAGTAAGGCTTGCAACGCTTGCTAGATAACATTAATTTAAACTATAGATTGATTATAAATTTAATAGCTTTCTAGATTAGACTATCAAGAGTAAAATTATCCATATTTCGCAACACCATGTTCTATAAGGCTAAAAGCCTTATAAAATATAATTATGGCATTCTGATGATAACTTGCACTGCTTTGACCCGATTTATCTCCATTTGCAATCAATTAGTCATATTTCAATAACATTTACGACAAAAAACCGAAATATAAACAAAATTTGTCCTAATTAGTTATCTTATCTCAAGGTATTAAGGTATTAATATTCTTATCAATAAGGAAAGGTACTTTAATTTAAATTTCATAACACGTAGCGCCATCTAGTTGGATAACAATGTTTTAAAAGGTCGAAGAACTAGAGTTCGACCGGGGAAGTACCACCGCCGTCCTCATAATCCGCCGTAAAGCATTACTTGTCTTTCGATTGGAGAGCTGCGGCTACTTAACATCAGGTGGTTTGCATGGTCCTTTGCTACTCTTCTCACATAAAAAAAATACTATTTTTATCGACAAGGATAACAATAAGTACTTTAATTTAAATTTTGTAACACGTAGCGCCATCTAGTTGGATACCATGTAACTATTTTTATCGACTAGTATAACAATAAATACTTCAATTTAAATTTCGTAACACGTAGCGCCATCTCGTTGGGTAACATGTAACTATTTTTCTTTGCAATTCTGCTCATAGTAATGATGAAACAAACCTTATACTCCAAGTAATAAGCGCCTTTCGATAACATCGTATCAATATAACCCAACGCCATTAACCCAGCCTTCCAAGGAACGTAACTCTTCTCATGGGTCAAGTAACTGGTTATGTCCAAGGCGGTTCTGTAATCCAGCCGACCAGATAAAGCCAGATTCATAGCATCATCGATGATTTGAGCTCGGTTAATGGGATGGATTTCTTCGAATCGGGAAGGGTCGTTTAAGATCTTGACAAGCATTTTCCAATTTTTCTGATCATAGTTTATTCGGTAAAATCCTGGAAATGTAAAATCATGATAACATGTAAATTATTGTTTATCTTTATTAACACTAACTGACTCATATATTACATTAAGTCAGCGTTGCGGAAGGCGGCACTAAATTGTGGCTGTTTTGTCTAAACTGAAGATGCGCCGACAATTTAGTGAAATATTGTATTTTTAGCAACTGTGTATCATATACCAATACACAGACGTATTGTCCGCCCCCAGTCTTAGAGAGCCAACGTAAACAGAGCACTTGTGTACAAGCCGCAAGCACGTTTGCCGCACTTGCTGCCCGCAACGCTGACCCGATTTAGTATGTGGGCGCCGCATTCAAAGTGTTAAGTGGACGCTTCAACTACTTTGCGATTTTCTTACCTGTCTGCTGTATATTAGCGATAAACCATTCGTCCTTATAGAGGGAGATATTGTTCACAACGATCGATTTCTCTCCACGTAACCATAATTTCGGTCGAGTTGACTCGAAATCTTTCTCCGTCTCAGTTGTATAGGAAACTGGGATCCACCAGAGCGGAGGCTTTTGCTGGTCTAAAGTGTTGTTGATTAAAACGAATCTTTCCTGAAATAAATAAATTAGTATTAGACTGATATTTTATATAAGAAGAAACGAGCATGCAAATCACCTGATGTTAAGTAATCGCAGCCCATAGACATCCACGTACAACCACAAACACGATTGAAATCCTATCTGAGCTCGAACGTAACACGTTACTATTCCTGAGGACCAAGATGGTCGCCTTGCTTCAAAGTGTAGCCGGTAACCGCATCTCTCCAACCGAAACACATATAATGCTTTACAGCTGATTATGAGGACGGCGGTGGTACCTCTCCGAACGTCACCCCGTAAGGGGTCCACGGTATGTGACCTAACTGGCGACTGACTCCATATTCAGTGTTGTGCGAATTATTACAGACTTTTATTTACTACTTAATACTATGCTCTGTGAGATCCCCATATCGCATATACCATAAGTTTGTAAAGAAATCAACAGGTAATTTACAGTCACATATTTTCCTTTGTCTACAATAAAATATACTATGATAACGCATAGAAATAAAGTAAACTTTATCAGCTAGATATACAATTTATTATATTACTATTCTAGAAAGTGCTGCGTACCAACTAGTTGTTAATGTTTACACAATTTTTACAACGATAAGTGATGTTATCTTCCTAAAATATCTCAAAAATATTGGATGATAAATGAAGTGACGAGTGACAGTCAAAATAATTTTCCTAACCTGAAGCATTAACAATATTCAAAAATCAAAACTTACCTGACTAAACGTAACTATCCCACTTTCGTATTCCCGTCTGATGTTTAAAACAGGGAACCCAGTCTGCAGAGTCCAGGAATCCATTACAACTCCAACATCAGCGTCGAATGCTCCCTTAGCCCTTGCAGAGTTCGTGAGGGCATTCCAGAGGTCCTTTTGCTCTGCATCACCAAACTTCTTAGCGTTCAAGTAGTCGGTAATTCCGGCATTGAATACATCATCAGTGAGGAAGTGGTTCATCATTCTGAGGATAGCGGAACCTGCAAATTAAATGTAATGTAAATAAAAGAGGCATTGCTGCTCCTGCGGACTGAGGTGGTCCAATGAAAACACAAGTAATGCTGTACGGCGGATTACGAGGTCAGCGTTAATACAACACTGATCGAACTTTCGTTCTACCATCTTAGGGGTTAGATACCATAGCGGGAGTTGTCCATTAGGGGATCCGCAGCCTCCGGTACCTAATGGCTTAGCAGGAAGACGTGGCAGTCTGATATACCCCTTCAATGTACCCCTGGGCGGAGGGGTTCATTTGATGATTTCTACACCCAGAAAAAAAGCGGTCAGATACCATTAATTAGAACAATATTTAGAAATCTTTTAAATTAAGTAAATGTATCATCACTTTTGTTCCTTAAAACTTTCACTTCTATTCTTATATTAATCTTTACCTTTCCCATAAGAGATCTTGTCAAAAATAGCACCAATTTCTTCTGGATTCCCTACTTCTACGGAAATTTGGTGCGACGACGTAAGAGCGTCTAATTTAAAGACGCTTTGCACTTCATTTAATACAAACACTTCCATTAACTTCCAGCTTTTCTCCACCTAAAATGGAAAAACATGAATCATGAATTAAGATACAGCGATTTTGGTAAATGAAACAACTGAACTTGCTAATATTATACGAGTAGTATATAACCAATTGTCCAATTAACGGGAATGAATATTGATGTGATTATAAGATCAGATTTAGCACTTTCCCTGCAGCGTTCAATACTACTGTGTATTGCTTAGCGCAACGCGCTTGCGGCTTGTACACACCTGTGTTGTACAAAAAACTGTGGTGAGGTAAACTGTGGTGAACAAAAGTGCTGTGTTACGTCGGCGCTACAACACTGGGGGCGGAAATTATGTAATAATGTCTATGTAATCGTAGATGATACACAGATGCTAAAAAATACAATATTTTAGTGAATTGTCGGCGCATCTTCAGTGAATACAGCTCCAGTTTAGTGCCGCCTCCCATAACGCTGACCTGATCTCATATATGAGCACCGCAGTCCTTTTGACCTTTTTGACGTCACCGCAACATATTTCATTAAATTCCAGAGCCAAAGAAATCACACTAGTTATCTTCTGTTTAATTGAAATCGTTGGCATTACCAATAGTTTACAATAATTGTCGAATACCTAAAAGCTGGTTTGTGTTTAATCCTATATTTAACCTTCAAAGCAATTGGCAGCTAATTTACTGGTTCGAGAAGAGAGACAAGTGTAGAGAGTCTCCTTTAAATATTACGAAATCCCAGCTTCAAATATGAAAATAACTAAACCTAATGAAGATGGTCTAAGTCAGATAATAATTTGCTCTCAAGAAGTAATTCAGAGAGTAGTTTCTCTTTCATTCGATGTTAATTAATTCCAAGGGAGATTCGTTCTTCTGTGATGATAATTGAAAATACAAGACTCACCGCATCGACAGCGACGTACTCAACATAGCTTGCGAAGCCTTCGTTGAGCCAAATATCAGACCACCAGGCTGGAGTGACCAGGTTACCAAACCACTGATGGGCAATTTCGTGGGCAACCACCGACGCTACCCTTGCCTTAGCCGTAGTGGGTGACACTCCTTGCTCGTAGAGCATGGCGATCTCTCTGAAAACAAGATATTGGCGTATTGCAAGATTTAAAAATAAAATGATTACACTATTAAAAGGCCTAAAAATAGATTTTAAGAAAAATAACCATTTCAATAAATTAGGCTGACAAAGCAAAATTGAAAAAAGAGGGAAGAAACGTAATGGAAAAGTCTTAGAAATATCTAAGAATTTTCCACTAATGACAACTTAATGGAGATCTCTTACACATTTCCGAGAGTTTTATAAAGTCTACAGTTCTGCACTTTGTAATGGGTACACAGGGTAATGGATAACTAACTCTTCTGATTTTAAGAGAAAACTTGTGCCCAACAGTGAGAAAGCAAAGTTTGATGATGACGTTTTAAATGATGATAATTATGTAGATTACGAAAACGTTATACCAAATCTTGTTTTTAAAATAAATTACAGAAGAAATATCATCTAAGATTTTTTAGTCAAGGAAAATTTGAAGAACTTGACCGAACAAGGTACAATCAGCCAGCATCTGGCAGCCTTTAGAAGACGTAATTGTCCTTGAAAATTGTTATGTGAAAGTGAAATGGTAAAATTAATGATAGAAGTCCTAGAATTAGGATAGAATAAATATAAATACAATACGTGGAAGAGATTAGAATTATCACATCATTTATTGATTGCTGTATCATTAACTAGACTATAAGATTATGTGATGCTTATCACGGGATTGATTCAGATCATGATTGATGATCATGATAATCTCGTGCAAATAAATGTATTTAAAAGGTGCTAGAATACTTTGATGTTCGCCTATAGCGGCACTAAATTTTTTCACTTCAATTCTCACTACTCACTTCTTCTTCACTTTTATACTTTCTTCACTTCTTATAGCAGAAATCTCAAGTTGTTTAAGTAAGGCTGTACCATTCAGGGCAATTTTTAATTAAATGTAGTTTCATTTATCTACCTTAGAAACAGGGCGCTCAAAGCCGATGTATTGATTTTACACTTTAACCTTAACGTTCATTAAGTGTATGTAAATACCTTACAATTAAATAAAATATTTGAATTTGAATTTGAATTATCGCATGTCATGTATTAGACTGCTATTTAAATAGTACAGCTATAACCAAATCGATATAGCTATTTGATATGCTTCATAAAAAAGGAAGTAAACATACTTCGGTACAAATATTAGGTATATTTATACTGAAGCATATTTACATCCTTTTCCTATATCATGTTTATGTTTAAAATTTATTAATTATTGTAAATGTCGATAGATTTTTTTATTTTTTTAAAACTTATAACAAAATCATCAACATTTACAATAATTCTTTAAACCTAATTATAATACATAAAAACCTAGCTTAAAGAATCTGCAGAGAATCTTTTCATGGCGCCAAAAACCTTTGTCACAATCATGTGGTGAACAGCGCACAATTCTCTACGCAAAATATACACCAGCCTCTTGTAAATGAAGGTGGTCCACGAATCAAACTGAAAACCTCTATCTATCTGCCATGATGCCAAAACCCCTTGCAATTCTGTGGTGACCATCGTATAAATTTCTATGCGAGATATGGTACGACCGCTTGTTCAAAATAGGTGGTTTTCAAGACAAAAATGTCTGACGACCTCCACCTTACGGCATACTCGTTTGCTGCTTAAAAAAACTTTTTACTACATTCTACCCCGATATCCAATTCCCATGAGGGTTAAAAGACAAATTGCGTAAACCCACCCCAATTATACAAATAATAAATGGCCCACAGCGTGAAACGAAATATCGTGTTACGCTTAATAAAGTGAGCGGAGATTTTTGTTTGCACCATTAATCTCATACAGCGAAAATTTCCATACATGTTCGTCTGATAGAACATTCCCTCCGTGTCATAACCTAATATACATAACACAAGATGTAATTTAACACTTTCCCTGCTGTGTACAACATTGCTGTGTATTAATTGTCGTAACGCGCTTGCGGCTGTGTTGTACGTACAAATCTGTATGGATTACGGAGGAACACATGTGCTGTGTTTATGTCGCCGCTACAAGACTGAAGACGGACATTACATCTGTGTATGTTACACTGATGCTAAAAAATACAAAATTTGTGTGTGTGTGTGTTTGTCGGCGCATCTCCAGTCTAGAGAAACGAGCTCCAGTTTAGTTCCGCTTCCTGCAATCCTAACTCGATGTAATATATGATCGCCACAGTCAAAGTGTAGTCGATTTATACTTCATTTATGTATAGTTCGACCGGGAAGGTACCACCTCGGCCCTCATAATCCGTCGTAAAGCAATTCTTGTGTTTCAGTTGGACAGGAGTGCTTCCAGAGTAGCATAGCCGTACAAGCGAGGCGACCATCTAAGTCCTCAAGAGTAGCAACGCATCCATCCATGATGTCAGAGAATTTTAATTGCAAGGGTACACTTTAGGACTCATGCCAACCACCTGATGTTAAGTAGTCGCAGCCCATAGACATCATGTATGTAGGACTACAAACACGAATGAAATCCTATCTGAGCTCGAACGTAGATACATTGCAACCCCTGAGGACTAAAATGGTTCCCTAGCTTCAAAGTGTAGCTGGCAACCGCGCCTCTCCAACCGAAACACAGGTAATTCTTTACAGCTGATTATGAGGACGGCGGTGGTACCTCTCCGAACGTCACCCCGTAATGGATCCACGTATGTGACCTAACTGGCGACTGACTCCATACTCAGTGTTGTGCGAATTATTACAGACTTTTATTTACTACTTAATACTATACTCTGTGATATCCCCATATCTCATGTATCCGCTATAAAGAGCAGATTATGAGGGCGGATATTATTTTTAATTGCCCACAATTTAGCCGTACCTACGAGTCATGCATCATCGGCAAATATATGCTTTATTATCAAATATCGGCTATCAAAAGTCGATAATTGTGAGTAATAAGAGAGTTTGTCCCCATTTCGGTTTAGATTTTCGGCTTCACTCCAACCAATTTAGCTGCATAACACCAGTCGTAAAAATGATGAATGACCTTTAGCAAGTTATTAAAATGTCACCCATTACAAATGATGGGTCATCACTCTCATTCACCCTTAATTGATGTTGACTGTCCAATCTTTCTTTTTGTTCCGGAGATAGACTAACTTTATTAAATCGCGCGGAATGCGAGCATCGTTCTTGACGTGATGACATGACACATGGACATACTCCTTGTAGATTGTTTAGGTGAGAATGCGTCCGACTGTCTTAGCACCATACCACATGGACACACATTCACTGTAGTCTGTTTAGGTAAGAATGCGTCCGATGTTACTGGCACCATGCGGCATGAACATGCTCTCTACATATTGTTTTATTATAATTCGGTTTAGGGTATTCCATATCATATATATTTTAATTAATTAATTAAATAAATCATGTAAAATGTATACGAATCGACAAAATAAAGTAAAGACAGACGCAGTCACGATTGGGATGGGTGACCGCTAGTGTTAAAAAATCGTACACGGTTTCACATATCGGTTATTATCGACTAGTTGTGCCTACGACTTCGTCGGTGATGATTGAATCAAATTGACATAACTTCTTTATTTGTTAACCGATTTCAATGAAAAAAAAACTAAATGTTAAGCGAAATCCAACACAATATAATCCTGTATTAAAATCGGATAAGTCGTTTCTGAGATTAGAGTGCACAAACATACAGATATACAGACAAACAGACAACACGAAAAAACATTGTTTTGGTTCACTTGTAGAAGGCACCCGATTTTGATTTTTAATATATTTGCCATGAACAGACAGTCATCAGTTACAGTTTTATTATATTCATCGATAAACAGCAGTCTTTTAACCACGTCGACGTCAATCTACGAACGTAGTGGGCCATAATCGTGTGTATTCTGTAAAATGTATACTTGGCAACCTATCAGTGTTTAAAAGGAATCCGAAAAATTAAAATAAGTATGTACTATTATATTTTACCTGAAAGTAAGTAGTCCCCAGTTCTCCATAGCACCGGCCTTGAAGTCTGGCAGAGCGATCATATCAATCTTGGGTAACGGAAAGTCTATCTTGTAGTAATCTTCCAGAAACTTCAGAATCTTCGGGCCGATGTCCAGGGCATAGGATGCGGAGGGCAAGGCCTCTCTCCGAGTCCAAACAGCGAAGTTCTTATCACTCATGTTACTGAAGTCGGTGACGGCAAACGCGACCAAATACGTCGACATTGGCAGTGATTCTGCATAATGATCCCATTCGTAGTCCTTCAAACTGGCACTGGAAGCAAAACTTCGCTGTACACACTGTATGCTGATAGTTTAAAGTGAAATTAATAGAACACAGAACAGAATAGCGTTATATATAAAGTTGAACTTAGGGAATGTTGTGTGTATACCCTAAATCAGTGTTCCTTGACCTGGGGTCAGCGGACCCCGGAGGGTCTGCGAGTCTATGTATGGGAGTCCGTCGTCTTATTACAATTGGAAGAAAGAGAGTAAAATTTGAATTCGATTTAGAGTTACAACGAAGTAATAATATCCACTCAAATAGTAATATTTGTAATAACATGCAATCATAATATCATTTAATAACATGTTGTAGTTAATGTTATAACTTAGTAACTAATTTAGTTGTAAAAAAGTAGCACCAAACCTCACATTCGGATTGTATTTTTGGAAGGGGTCCCCCGCAATACAAAAAATAGTTAAACAACATATCTTTAAGCAGTAATATTTTAAGATTAAAGCTATATGTACGGCTTGGTGACATATAATCTATAGTTTTTAACACAACTATGCACCAATAAAACAGTAATGTCTTTCGTAGGTAATGCTAAGAATTAAAGTGATATTTTCTTAAGAATGACACGTTTTCCCTTGAAAACCCCTGATTATAGAAATTTGCAATGTTGCAAATATACAAAAAATTATATAACACATTCACATTTTACACGTCGCAAGAGCCCTGTACTAGTTACGAGATCTGTGTTACAGGTACCCCACTCATCCATTGTGTATAGAAAAATTAAAAATATAATAATTTTACATTATATTCGATCGATATGAGCAGTGTGTGTGCATGAGTGTGTGTGTGTGTGTGTATGTGTGTGTGAAATATTGTTACCTGTACATTGTTAATATAAGAATTTGTTAAGATATTTACATAATTAATAGGCCTAAGGCAAATAAACTACCTGAAACACTTAAAAAAAAAAAAGTTATCGCTTCTATGTTTTTGTCAAGTCACCTTAAGCAGTCGGTTTTATTGTAATTGATAACTGACGTTCGTTAAACCTAATCGGATGATCTATCAGCGTTTAGAATACATCCTGCAGACGAATTGGTTAGTAACCTGTTTCACCAATATCTATTAGAGAAAAGTGGTGAAGTCTGCTTCAGGCCTCACCAAATGCTAAAAAGCTCGTACTCATTAGAAAATTAAAAGGAAGTTATATTTTTGGCGTAATTAATAAAACCAGTGGTCGCCCAGTAGTCTGAAATTCGTCTGTAATTCATTAAAATTTTAAGTTTAACAATTGAAATACAAGCTGCTATAACTCCACCAAGTAATAACAAATAAACGCTTATTTCACCCCACCGATTACTAGAAAAGGAACATTTAAAAACATATTAACTCGACCTGCTTGCCCGTTTGCTATTTTATCAACATAACAAAATGCAAAAGTATGCTTATTTGTACAGAGTTACCTTCCAACAGACTGCGAATTGAAAGGGTTATTAAAAAAGTAAAAAAAAAATTAAGTTAAACGGTTTTATATTGCAGATAAATGTACTAAAACCTAAAAAAATAATTTCATGGATACAGTCATGGGTACCAAGTCATGGGTATCAAAATAAAATCGTAGGGCACGTCCACTTTAAATGAATTTTGGATGACCTTGGGATTAACTGTATCATATTCATTGAATAATGAAATTATAACTTTAAGATAATCTTTGATAGTTTTAAGGGTAGTGAAGATTTTACAAGGCAAAACCCGTCAAATGGCTCATGCAAATGAGTTCATGTTTTGGTTTCAGTTTGTGATTGATATACTTTCGTTCGTCACCCCCATTCATGGACGACACTTGCTACTTACCACTAGGTGGGTGAAGTCACATGCCATGTCTTTCGATTGTAGATATTGGACGTGCCCCACAATTTTATTTTAGTTTAATCAATGCATATGTTTCAAATTTGTATATTTTAAAAATGACATCTTTTTTCATAGGTGTTTACATGTATATTGCTTTTTTAGGAATTTATGTGACCATAGATATTTCCAGAAAGTGAGCAGGTTACGAGTTACTTTATTTTGACAATATAACAATGTATACATATTGATACCCATGACTGTATCCATGAAATTATTTTTTTAGCTTCTAGTACATTTATCTGCAATATAAAACCGTTTAACTTAATTTTTTTTTACTTTTTTATTTTGATTTCAATTCTATTGTATTGTGTATTAGTATTACCATAAGTAAAAAAAATACTACCACTAAAGATGGAAAATAAGGGTTGAATATTTCATAATTGACTTATATATTAATGATCAATATATAGATATAAAAAAATACATTTGACAGATATAAGCATCTCTGAAGTTGATAAAACTGGAGAACCAAATGTTAAGAACTAAAATTTTTACTTAAAAATATTTTGATGGTTGTGGCAGTACGCGGTGCGGCGAGTGCGGCGTGCGGTTCGCGTCGCGCGGCGGGCTGACGCGGCACCTGCGCGTGCACTCCGGCGAGCGGCCCTACGCCTGCCGCACGTGCGGCCGCCGCTTCGCGCAGCGCGAGGTCATGCGCCGCCACGAGCTGCTGCACGCCGGTACCTTCTTTTATGTGAGAAGAGTAGCAAACGGGCATGCAAACCACCTGATGATAAGTAGTCGCAGCCCATAAATATCCACGTACAACCACAAACACGATTGAAATCCTATCTGAGCTCGAACGTAGATACGTTGCTATTCCTGTGGACTAAGATGGTCACCTCACTTCAAAGTGTAGCCGAAAACCGGACCTCTCCAACCGACACACAAGTATTGCTTGACGGCGGATTATGAGGGCGGGTGGCGGTGGCACCTCCCCGGTCGAACTATAGCTCTCCCACCTTTACCACCCACGACCCACCTTGCCCACTAAAACCACTACCGCTACCACTGTCCAACAGACTTTTATTTATAAAGAAGACATTTGATCACTATTTCTGTATTGCTATTTTTAGAAATCTTAGAATTGAAAATTCTTTTAATGATCATCCAAGTTGTGTATTTTTAAATTCATACTTAGAGACATATTCATGTAAGTGTACAACTAAAAAACAATAAAGTATATATGACGTGAGTATAACGAATAAAGTGTGTATAACAAAATATTGAAGAGGTTAAGTGTAAAAGGTGCATAAACGAGGTACGTCAGACAAGGTGTGGATGTCGGTGTGCGCACAGAGAAGCGGCCGTACCAGTGCGGCGCGTGCCCGAAGGCGTACACGCAGCGCGGCTCGCTGCAGGCGCACGCGCGCTCGCACGCGCCGCCCGACGCGCGCGCCATCGCGCTGCACCGCTGCACGCGCTGCACCAAGGTCTTCCTCTACCAGTCCGGTACGACACGCACATACATCCCACTTTGCACACAACACGCATGCGCACGCGTATCGTTTGTACGCATACACATTTGCTCGCACGCATACAATATGATAATTATGGATTGATGATGAATGGACTGGAGTCATAGTAATGAAAAGTTTATAAATAGGTAGATTTTATTGGTCTTATAGGATAGTAGTAAAAGTCTCCCGTGTCAAGTACGCGGTTTGAAAGATGTATGTAGTTAGGTACATGTATTTTTTCATAAAGTTATATCTGAGTAAAGAATTAAATTACTTAGGAGCAGCAATGTATTTGTGATTAACTTGGTACAATGTACGAAGTGTGTGTGCCTGCAGGGCTGAGCCGGCACATTCTGCAGGTGCACCAGGGGCACCGCATCGCGTGCGCGGAGTGCCCGCGCGTGTTCCGCGACAGCAGCTCGGCGCAGCGCCACGCGCGCGCGCACCGCCGCCGCGCCAGCTGACGCCGACGCCCGCGCCCCCTGCCCCGCGCTCGCCCCACCCCCGCCTCCGCCCCCGCCACGTTCCCGGACAAACCCCTACAACTGACGGAATCTCAACATTTGGCCACTCCAGACCAGCTCAGAGCTGACCTCGACCTGACCGCGCAGGACTCCGATCCGACTGTGATCGGACAACTTCAAGTTCCTCTCGTTCTATTAGAGAACGAGATTCAAGCCAATATCCATAATGCAGATTGTAGCCTTGCACACATGGAAACCCTATTCATCATCTACCTGGAACCCCAACATGATGTTAAAACAGAAGCCACAACAGAAATCCTCTGAGCAATTCAACCAACCACTAGCCGAGACTAATTATGTCCTTCATATACAACCTGAAATAAACCCAGACACATGCGATCAAACCCTAATGAGTGTAATTACTGCAATTGAACCCGAAACAAATGTGGCTCATAATGTTCCACAGGTTAAAGCCAAATCTATGGTAAAGTCCAGTCCGATAAAGTCACAAAAGGTTGTGGATGCAGTTATTGACCAGCTCCAGGGTGGCCTGATAAGTTCCTCAAAGAGTAAAGACGGTGAGACAAGCAACAACACCCATTCTTCTATCTGTGACCAGGTCCGGGCTATTGTCGAAGCCGCAGTGGCAGATGTTTCACCGAATAATGACAATGTTGCAGATTAATTGCAAAACACCATCAACTATTCCATCAGCGCAAAATTGGAAGCAATTATTGATACTCCAATTTGCAATACACCACTAGACAAAGTGGCCACCGAAGTCAACGTTCAGTCTGACTCCAGTAGTAATATTGCTTTGAGTGAGCTTGTAAACTCTATTTATGAGGATACTATTATTGATGCTAAACCTACACCCGAGCTAAACGAGTCAGTCACTTTTGGAGCAGCTGCCAAATGCTGTCACAAGTCATGCAGAGAGCAATCCACGTTACTGTAAATAAAGAAGTAAGTAAATGTAACTGTAAAAGTAACTGTAAGTAAATAAAGAAAAGAAAATGTATTTCCTATTATAAGTATCCAAACCGTCCAGGATCATGACATTATTGCTCAAAACAATCCAGGGGTCTTACTACCATCTTTTAAAATAGACTTATTTTTCTAAAGAACTAATTCGAATTTTATTATTTCAGAAGAACTTAATGAAATTTACAACAAACTTAAATGTTATCATCTATCATCTTTTCTTTTTGTTAATTATAACCGTATTCAATAATTCTTTAAAAACCAAGCAAATATGCAGAACAATACGATGTTGATACACGATAGTTTTTAAAGATGATGGTAAGTTTCTAGATCATATAAATCAAAAATCCAAACCTATTTACCTAACCTCTTCAGTTACTTATAGAACCGACTTCCATTTGAAAAAAAACTACAGTGGAGTAAAAGAATGCATGCAATCAGATCATATATAACTTTGCCTCTAAGAACTAAAATAAAAATAATAATAATAATAATAATAAAATATTACTATGATGTATCGGCAAGAATTAGAAAAAGCATATTAATGTTATATTTAGTATGTAAATATGGCATATCTAAATATTAGCTAAAGTAAGAGTATACAGGCATAGTGTTAACAAATATTTAATACTCAGTAACTAAAATAAAGTCGCATGCGATTATTCAACACATTAGGCTCTATTTCTTTGTTTAAGATTTAGAATCGATACTATTACAATTGACGTACTAATATGGAATGATTAAATTAATGTTTTTTTAGTGACAAAATATGATCTATCGCATATACTACTGAATTGGTTCCGATCAATAAATTCAGTGGGAATAGAATTTTAGAAATCTCAAGATCCGTGTTAGATTTAGATTGATTAAATGTAAGTTGGTACAATTGCTTCTGTTTAGATGAACAGAGCACACACTCAATAATTGTATACATCATATTACATTTTATGTTTATCTGGGTGATAAAATATTCGATTGTGGAGTGAAAACCTCAATAATAGAATATGAATCATACAGTTACTGACGTCCTGCAGGCTGCCTGTTAACAATTTTTAATGGATATATCTAAAAAAATATTTCTGTAGCATTTGAGCAAATACACAGTAGCGTTGTATTGTATAATTGTGATTATTTTATTGTTTTTGTAAATGCCGTCAATGTTGAAAATGTAATTTGTTGTGTAATTAAATTGTAAACATATTTGTGTTAAATATTATGTATATTGTTGCTAAAATCTATGAATTATAAATATATTGAATGTATAAAAATGTTTCATTAAATGTTTATACAAGACTTACCCTTAGTGTTGCTTATCGTACGGTAGCTGATCTTTGAGATATTTATTATGTCTGCAGAATTATAATATTATAGATAAGTAGCATGGTGTTGGAATACTGTGTTGTCCATTAGCAGTATTTTTAATTACTTGTTGCTAAGTCTCGAGGCGTCAAATAAAACTCGACTGATATTCACTTAAACATTTTATTGGAAAAAAAATTCATCCTAGATTGAAAGGCAACATGGTATTGTATAATTTTAGAAATTAATGACAAGATAAAAAGTTCAATACTGCAGCGGGCTCGGAGCGCCCGCGGGGACATGCGACGGATGGCACTTATGTTTAACAAAACTCGTACTAATCACTTTATTGCAACTATTTTTTTATTTTTCTCATTTTTTCTCAAGAAACCAAGTAAACGCCACCGCATTGTAACTTATGGAATGCCTTTTTACTCACTTAAAAATTAACATTATACACATCCTATAAGCATACAATTAAATATTTTAGTAGCTATTTAGAATTTTGTTCAGGAGGGTTCCAAAATAGTCGTAGGCCGAAAGTCGGACCGCCTCGGACACTGTTAGGAAGTTACACTCGAAAGCTCTAACTCGACTCCTACATCTAAAATATAAATGATTATAAAAATAAATAAGGGCCGTCGGCCGCCCTCTGCCTGTCGCGGGCGGGGCCTGGCCCAGCGTGGCCTCGCGCGGACGCTAACTAATCAACAGGCCAACTACAATAATAACGATCCTACTACGAGTTAAAAAAGTATTAATCGTTTATACGAGCACACGGCATTAATTTATGACTCACAAGATATGCTCCCGACACGAATATAACATAGTTACCGAATAAAATCCAAAATAGCTTATAAATAATTATAATAATAAAAACAATTCTGTGCGTCGCGATGGCGCGCGACGCGGGAATCTTCAAGTACGATGTATACATATTCGGTTATTATAGCACATTATAGTCTAAAATAAAATTACTATTAAGTAATAATCAATATTTACACTTATAGTCCCGACTGCGGCGCCCGACGGCTCCCATCGTTCGTAACGCATGCAAGCACCCTTCCACCTCCACTACGGCGGCTCGTGGTTCATCTCCCGGCGCGGAAGAGAAAAATATTGCCTGGACGGTGTATAAAATTATGAAAAATCGATTTTTACGCATATCCTATCACTTCGTGGCCGCCCGCCTGTCGCACCCTCAGCCCACACTCTGCGGTGGTATACCTACCCTTAGCTTACTCTGTCTCCGATAACGTTCAAGGAGGGCCACGCGCACTCCTCGAGCGGCGGATTGAAAGCGGAGAATGTTGACTGACCTTAAAGGTTGTCAGGTAAATACTCATAAAAAAAATTATACACGAGGTACTTCAAAATTGAACGGAAAGTTATCGTAAGCGCGAAACGAAGGGAGGTGCCGGAAGGCGCACTCTCAGCCCTCGAGCCGCCGCTTGCGGTTGCGCCGGTATTCAATTACAATAGTAGATATGCTTTGTGCATTTACAAAAACTATGCATTTCTATGAAAATGATTACAAATTACGAGATACATGTAAATAGACATTCAATAGCCATATTCAAAATACGTTTCAAAAATGTATATAATATTACACGTTTTCTATACAATTTTCAAAAGTGAATATTTATTTAGTTGTTGTCAAAATTTAATAGGGTCCTCCCGTTCTGGGTCCCTCGAACGGAAGTTGACGTCACTTCGCTCGACGCCGCTCCGGTAGATGGGGTTCAAAGTCGTTCCAACGTTCGTTCCAGTCGGCGATCCGTCCGGCTACCTGTCTTGCAGGCAATGTAATTCCCGTATAAACCGAGCAAGACACAACCTTTCTTTGTGACAAAGGATGAGTTTCGGTGGTCCACGGGCAGTCATCGTCGATATGAAGGAGAGCGGCGTAGGTGGCGCCACCGTGCGTGTCGCAAACCGGCTGTAACGTGACGTTCAGATCTTGCAGAGGAACTACCGGGACAAACCTCAGTAGTACCTTCAAGGGGATCGTTAAAGGTACTACTGGGAATAAACAATCGCTCGTGGGTGTGAATTCCGCCAACAACTTTGAACAGAGCCGTGACGGCGGTGCGACGGTGCGGCGGGTGGAGGGGGAGGGGCCTACATGTTCTCGAACTGGTCGACGCGGCGCTTGGTGTTCCCCTTGCGGATCTCGCGCAGCGTCTTGTACTTGTCGCGTCCCTGGCGCACGTTCTCGCGGTGGATCTTGTCCATGGCCGTCTCCTTGGTCTCGTCGCGCGACTGCGCCAAGTCCTTCTTCAGCGCCTGTAGAACAACCGGGAATTTAGGGCGAGCCAGTTTCATTGTGTGAGGGATGATTAAATTGATGACTTTTACCGAAGTATATAGAATGTTTAATTGGCTACGACACATGTAGTATAATACTAAAACAGGCACACGAAAAGTTTTATAAGTTAGTAATGACGAAGGAACCATATTTTTAGTAACAATACATGCTTGTATTATACTTAAAATAATAATATTTACTTCTACTGTAAGATAATATATTTTGTGTGCAGATATATCCAAGGTTAATATCCATCGATAAGTTAAAAGTTTATATCATTCAATGTTTAGGCATTGCGAACTTAGGATTGATTTACACCGACAGTGTTTTTAAATATGTTGTCTCAGGAAGATTGTTCTGATGCGTTATTAAGTTTATAAAAGTGTAATATTACGAAACGGGTCCCCTGCGGGTGGCGAGTACCTTGAGCTGGTTGTGCAGGCGCTCGCTGCGCTCGGCCAGCGTGCGGCGCTCGGCCAGCGGGTCCACCAGGTCGTCGGGCCCGCGCGCCAGCTCGCCGCCGCCGGAGTCCGAGGCGCCGTCCGAGCCGTCCTCCGCCTCGCCCTCGGCCTCCGCCTCGCCCGCGCCGCGCTCGGCGCCGCCCGCGCCCGCCTCCGCCACGTGGTGGTGCTGCGGCGTCGTGGCCGCCGCCAGCAGCGCCGCCGCCTCGTCCTGCCGCCGCCGCACCGTTACACGATACACGCTCATTCCATCCGATTACCAACTATATATATATATACGAGCGACCGATTCCGTAAAGAACGGAAATTTCCATAGTAGTCGATACTTGAAGACTAAGTTATTTATTTGTAAGTGAGCCGAATGTGTAGTTGTATGGAAAATAATGGTATTCCATACTACATACGCAAAAATCTTCATTCTTGTAATTAAACATAACAAAGAACGAAATGCGTTGAAGATCCGCCAAAAATTTACGGATACGAGTACAGATGTTACTTCTCCTCAAATAGCCTACCTGCTTGCGGCGCGCCTCCTCCACCTCCTCCTGCAGGCGGCGCGTCTCGCCGTCCTTCAGCTCCACCTCCTGCTGGATGCGCGACACCTCCTCCTGCTTGGCCAGGATCTCCTCCTCCAGCTTGGCGCGCTCCGCTGCCTCCATATTCTGTACAATTGAAATATTTAAAATAATGGATAGTTGGACTTTCATCTGCCTAAATTGGTTTATGGTAAAACATAATCCGATACACCATAGCGTTAGTAAAACTAAGGGTAAGCTAAATTAATCATTCCAATGCAATAAAAATATGTATAAATATTTATCAATTGGATGTGACAAATGCTTCATCAATATCCCTTAATATCTTCATTAGGAATCCTCATTAATGTCATCGTCACAACGCCCATTCTTATCAACGGAATATCTATAACCAACTTGGTAATATAATAGGAATCTCATCTCAAGTTTCATCTTCGTGTTTTTTTATTGTCTCCTGATCGAACAGAACTCGTGTATCAACTTGCGGAGGAGGTAGAGCGTAGAACTCACCTTGGTCTCCTCGAGGCGCTGCATCATGGCCTGCAGCTCGTTCTGGCGCTGCTCCAGCTCCTCCTTGGCGGCCTGCAGCTGGCGCAGCTGCTCCTCCAGCCGCCGGATCATGTCCTGCGCCTCCATGAGGTTGGCCTGCGAGCGCTCCATCTCCTCCTGCATGTGGCGCAGCCGGTCCTCGTACTCCTGCTGCTTCTTCTCGGCGCGCTCGCGGGCCGCGATCTCCAGCTGCAGCTTCTCCCTGGAACGTTACATTCTTACTTTTACTTATTGGACATCTAAGTAGAATGCGTGTGCGGATATCATGTGTTATATGTACGCGTGTGTCCACGAATGTATATATGTGCGATTAGGGGTGCCAGACGTGTGCTAATGCACGCGTCTATCTTTATGTGTAGCTCTGTGTGCATATATATTTGAGCGTGCAACTGTACGATTGTCTATCTATCTCTGTGAAAAAGTTTGGATTTCTGTCTGGATCCGACCGTTTGTGTGTTTATGAAACACACGCGTCCAGACACATACATGTATACGTGTGTCTGCGTATGGGCTCGAGGGCATGTGAGCGTATGTACGTATGTGTGTGTGTGTGTGTGTGTGGAGGGCCGCCCACCTCTGCGCCTGCTTGGCGAGCTTCTCCTCGCGCGCCTGCGCCTTCATCTGCTGCACGTCGATGGTGTCGGGCTTGCGGCGGCGCATGTACAGCTCGTGGTTGCCCATGCACAGCGCCAGGATGCGCTTGTTGACGCGCACGCGCGGCGCGAAGAACACGAAGTCCGGCGCCTTCTTGTCGATCGGCTTGATGATGAACTTGCGGTCGTTGAACGAGATGTTGCGGATCTCCGACCACGGGAACCCGATCTTCGGGGTCAGCCTGCACCGCGACACACGTACATAAGTCATCTTTATAGTTATATACTAAATCTTATACGCCACGCCTAGGCGTAGGCCGCTAAGAAAATAGGTTTTTTGCCGCCAAGGTCGGCTTCGATTGGTTACTATAAAAAATATCATAATAATATCTCGCTTTTCCACGAAAAAGTGACGCAAATGAAGATACGAGTAATAAGTATAATACCGTTTGGCTGTTTCCTACGCATGATTCATACACAATAGATTGCTACACCGATTACGATAACAATTATTTTGCATAATAATTTTAATAATAATTAAGATTTAATCACAATTTCATTGACACAATCAATAACGAGTTAAATCAGGGTTCAAGTGATATTAGCTCAGGCAGCGGTAGCGGGATTATCTTATCGCAAATCATATCGGATGCACTCACTCAATTAACGACTTCATTGAATTAACCTGCCACTCCAAAACAGCTGATATAAGAAATTGAACACGACACAAAAATTCAACGGCAAAAAAAAGACAAGCTGATCGTTGCCGCTCATGAACTCTCTTTTGACACTCACATACCTATATATAAGCTGAGGACTTATATGAGTTAAGATGACCGCCTTAATCCTCAGGAGTAGCTATAGATCAGGAGGAGCGATGCGATCACAGGACTTCAGTCCTGTTTATAGCTATGTGGGGGGTAATGATGTGCTGAAGCGACCACTTCACGTGATGGTCATTAGTAGTGCAAACTCGTTTACTATTCTATTTTTTTACTGTATGTTAACCCAAAATATGTTCTGATAGAATACGGAGAGCGAACCTATGTTCTTACGTAGAGATTTAGAATGTTTTTTTTTTATGTGAGAAGAGTAGCAAACGAGTATGCAAACGAGATGTTAAGTAGCCGCAGCCCAAAGATCCACGTACAACTACAAACACGACCGAAATCCTATCCGATCTCGAACGCAGATATATTGCTACTCCTGAGGACTAAGATGGTAATCTCCATTCAAAATGTAATCGGCAACTGCACCTTTCCGAACCGAAACACAAGTCGGATTACGAGGGCGGCGGTAGTACCTCCCCGGTCGAGGTATAGATATCCCACCTTTTAGGTTAGGTCATGTAACCGTTATAAACAAACAAGAGCTCACTTGTCGTCCTTCTCGTAGATGTTGAGGCCGAGCGCGTCGACGCCGAGCCACAGCTCCGTGTTCTTCTTGTTGCGGATCTCGAAGTAGTTGACGCCGTACATCTCGAGGTCCTGCGCGATCTTCAGGTACTCCATCATGGCGTCCTCGCGCAGCATCCCGCGGTGCTCCTGCCACCAGTTCGTGATGCTCTGCTCCCACTCCTCGCGCGACATCTGGAGGACGGTGGCGGACACTGGTTATGTTTGCACATATTGTAATGCATTAAACCACCCACTTGCCGGTCTATTTATTGTAAACTATATATATATGCGTGTGTATGTGTACGTGTGACTTGCCTTGTGCTGATCGGTGACACGCTGCGGCAACAGACGGTCGTTGGCGAGGAAGCCGGGTCCGTGCATGGAAGGGTTGTGGTCCCCGTGGCGCGCCTGCACCGCGTACGACGCCAGCAGCACTGACGTCTCGGGCGGGCAGTAGATCTCGTCCGACAGGATCGCGTTCTTCACCTGCGAAAGGAAACAAGATACCATAGTGTTAGGATCAATGGTAACGTTATGATACTCGTAATATTAACTAGTGGTCGTAGATAATTGTAACCAACGATGTTCCTTAACATTGTGCGTTACATATCGTGTCATTTTTGTGGGGAATGTCATTCCGATTTTAGAGTAATATGAATTGAAGGAACTTATAGCTATAGTATTATTGCAGTTATCTAAATAACTGTATAAAACCGTGAAGCTAGAGTTACATGACAGCAAGTGTTCTTATATTTATGGAACCATTTTGTAGAAGGCCGTCTTCAAAAGATTTAGTTCATGAAATGTATTTGATAATAGATTTGATTTTTGCTCTGACAAATGAATAACGGCTTAATGTAATTGTATTTTTTAATGTGCATAGAAATGACTATGAAACAGGGGGTGCTAGTGTGAGACTGTAAGTAGAAAGCGTTATTAGCGTTATTGCTAAGAACTGTGGAGTCTCACTTGGCATACCTATGTTATATTTGCCAACTTTCATTGCACGTTTGTGACAAATGTACATAGCAAATACGCGTTAACCATCCGTCAGATTTATAGGACATGTCAAAGGGTCCAAATAGTTAAAAATATCCTTCACCATAAGCCACCGATACCGTTTGGTTCAAATAAAAAGCACGCGAATGGTTGAAGTGCTCCGGTCACTTCGGATCAGTTTGGTGTCTTTCCCAGAGTGCCCACAACCAGCTGCACCAATAGGGCTTGGTAGAGCTGATAATATATCATCTTCGCAATCGAAGATTATCATGTTGTGCGTTCGAGGACTATACCCACACTGTATTCTCTACATCAGCAAAGTTAATGTGTGTCAAAAAAACCCGTGTGCGTTGGATTTACGTCCACATCAGCAACATTAATGTGTCTCATAAAGGCTTTTACGCGTTGGATTTGTGTCCCCACGCAATCCTCCCAAATGATCGGATTCAAAAACATCTAGGACCCGTGCAAAATGAGATGCAATAATAATATCAGACAAGTCCCTAATTTACTTACTAATAATATAAATTAAAACAGTTAGTAGTTCACCCAAAACGAGATATAAAGATAGTGATGAGAGGCATAGCAGAGCAAATATTATAGTACGAAAAAATACTATATTTTCGTCGCAAAAATCTAACAAACAATAGCATCATATTTAAAGTTTATAAATTAGCCTTTACATTAAAGTTTGATGCCATAGCATGAAATGTTTTCATCCCTATCGGAGCGTTTAAGGTGTCTGACACCGAATGTTTACCTGAAGATAGAAGAGTTTGAGTGTGATCTCCTGGATGAGCTCGTCGGCCACATCCTCCGGGTAGAACTTAGCCCGGAACTTGAACTGCAGCGGATTCTCCTTCTTCACGTCCTGTTGCATCACCTGCAACGTAAACACACCACCCCTGAGATCACTTGCCACTAACATAGATTACGAGAATTTCTCTATAACAAACATAACTTTTGTTGATCTAAATATTTTTCTTAACAAGTTTAACTTATGTTACGAGGAGTCTCATTTATATTTCTTGGTACGATTTTAATTTATTTTTAAGATTTTTATGACATAATATCT
Organism: Phocides pigmalion okeechobee; assembly: GCA_018251015.1. Lineage (NCBI taxonomy): Eukaryota > Metazoa > Arthropoda > Insecta > Lepidoptera > Hesperiidae > Phocides > Phocides pigmalion. Next base: position 45,278 of record DWON01000040.1, read on the forward strand.
TCCATTTCGAGATATACAGTTTACCATATTTTTAAAAGTGATTATTATTTGGAGTTATGTTAAAACTTTTTATACGTGTACGTTCATTCAATTTATTAAAGTAATCTAAGCATAACATAAAATACCTTACAATTAATCATAATAAAAATGTAACATATACATTCTAAAGGGAGTCCGTGCAAGCGTGGCATAGTGTCAAGATCGCTGGCTGCATTGATGTTCTGAATAACGAACGCATTTCTCTGCACAAGATATGAAACAGCCCTCTTGTCACTAGCAGCGTCGACTAAACGTCGGACTATTTTTTAGCACTCGGACCCCACGGAACAGTTTCAAAGCCAAGCGAAACAAAAATGTATGTGTTCAGAATTTATATTATACAACACTTCAATAAGTGTCAGTCATTCATTTATTTCTCAATAGACACATCACTTGAGCGCATTACAGTAACACTCGATTGTCGAGAAAACTGGTTTCGCCCACATGCTAATGTTTATCGAGACTCATGTGATCTTTAAACAATATCTTTGCGGTGTGCAAGAGAATTGAAAACCTAAGGACCACGTTTCCCACATGACGTCAACAAATAAAATAAATAAACAGATAGAATTGAACGTTGGTTTGAAAAAAGAACGTTGGATCTTCTGAACTTTGAATCTGGAATGGCGTCATGTGTTTGTTATAACGTCCATGAGGATAATAATTTTGTTAAACACAGCTGCGTAACAAATACTTGAGTCATCGAATGTGTGTATATTGAAATTTATGAGCGCACTCCTTAACCCTAGGATCTGTTTTGTTGATGACAACATACATGTCATGAGAACAAAATGGGACTGGTTTTTTACGTGACCTTGAAAAAAGAGGTTGCAAATTTCGCTTTCTACCGTGCCGTACCGTACTGTACCGCACCGTAGCGTAACATGTCGCACAGTACCGTACGGCACCGTGCCGTACCGCACTATATCGTACCGTACCGTACCATACTGTAGTGTACTGAAGTGAGTATCTTTTACGTGAAATTTCATGAATTAACAAAACTGTCAATTTTCACAAAAAAAAAGATGCGTTAGTTGATTTTCTTTACATTAATGTATTAAATGAACAATAACACGAATTTAATAATAAATATAAAAATATAGACACTCAAAGTCGATGGACTAATTTTACATTGTAACATTGACATTCATTAAGTGTATGTATAACCTTACAATTAAATAAAATATTTGAATTTGTATATCTAAAAAAGTTATTAAATCAGTGTTGTCATATGAATATACACCAATATAATCAATATTCACACATCAATCTTACCCATCTGGAGAAAGGTAGCGACCCTGACTTCGTTGCGTGCCCGAGGATCCAAGGAAAGCGTTAAAAAGGCAACAATTAATTATAATACATCGCCACTTTCCGGCAACATTACACAATAATTTAAACAACAATAACATCAAATCGTTTTTAAATTTCATACAAACTTTAGCATGTGTAAAGTTTACTTCGACATAAATTAAATATTTAGATAAACAATATTAATTTTCTAGCATCACCAACCCATTGCCGAGCGCAATCCTCCAAATAATGTGAATAATTACGCTGGTCAAGCACGAATTAGTGTACTTCATACACCTTAGAGAACTTTATGGAGAAGTTACAGGCCTGCAGATTCTTTCACTATGTTCTCCATCACCGTTAAAGCAAGTTATATTCATTCATATATTCATTTCCAATACGCATACAAAATTCCAAAAAGGCGTCGACGTCACATTATGGACGTCAAGGATTCGAACCCCGAATCCCGTGTGAGAAGCCGGAATCTTGCCAGTAATTGAGATTCCCGCCTCTCACATTGGATTCCGATTCAATTAGATTCTAACACAGCTTACGATTTTCTAGCATCTACAAAATCGTTCACTTTCGAGCCGTAAATAACTAATTATGGGAAATCAATCAGAACCGAGACTGCGGAGCGTTTAATTGACTAGTTAAATGAGATTGATGAGCACGATTAGCAAAATGTAGGCTACTGGCACACTACTTTTTACTGAATGGATAAACGATAGACTGTTTACTTGTGGTTCAATTATTACTCACTTGTACCTTCGTACTCACCTTTATAATAATGCTAGAGACCCGGCTCAACTTCGTTCGGCTAATTATAGAGTTTAAATTTACTCACATTATTTTTCTTCCATACATGAATTCAGTCATTACCTAGTTGCAAAAACTATTTGAAAAATCAATTTGAACGTTGACCAAATTACTATATTGAGTTTAACTATTTAATTTCTAGGTCAATGTAGAAAAAAACGTAACTTATTATGCACTAAAACCTTCCTCAGGAATCACTCTATCTGTTGTTGAAAAGTGTGAGAAAATCCGTCCAGTACTTTTTGATTTCATGATCATCAACCTATTCCTGTCCCACAGCTGGACACAAGTCACGGGTTTCTTCTCAAAATGAGAAGGGTAAGTCTGCTGAGTAAACGGATAAATAGATTTTACGCACCTCTGAGAATCCATGTTTGGAGGAAAGAATCCTTACCGATAAAGCAAGTGAAAACTATTTCTAATACATATAAAACTCCATAAATAATTATGCCTGGGAAATTTTAAATTATCTTGTAGTTAATAGGGGTGAAATCAAAAAATATATGCGAACGGTACCTACAAAGTCTGCCGGACGTATGCGGATCGTAAATACAAAGTCTGCCACAGGTGTGTGGACCGTACCTACAAAGTCTTTGTCATCGTCCAGTCACTTGCACTAGTATCATGCAGTACAGTCGACGGATGTACAACACAAATATAACAAAACGAGTAGACACGGTTAGTTTTTTTCCGTTTGGCGTCCGAACTTTAGGAAGTGATCTCGCACTTTTTAATATGCTATAAAGTTAAATCATGCTCTTCCGGTTAATATGAACAGTTTTCTTGGGATTACCTATAGGAAGCGTTCACTTATTACGTGTGGTGGTTTTGGCGATTTTTAGCCCGAAATATGGGAAGTCTTCCATTCGATTAGTGACAGCCCCGGGTCGTCGATCGGAGTCTAATGGACGTAAGAACATTGGTGGCCCCTAAATAGCTCACGTAATTACCTACCAGTTATTACCCTAGCGACATAAATAAATGCCTTTGACACAGAAATGTAATATAATCCTATTTTTTTGTAAACATAGCAATATCAAGTAAAGATAGAGAAATTCTTATCAGATAGATAAAAGCATAAGAGATCCAGGTATTTATGGCAGAGATTATCTTTATTTTATTACAAGAATATTTGAGTTGAAAAAAAAACTTCATATTTAGCTCCTAATTCATGGAAAATTTCTTTTGTCCTGAACAATTTGTGATAGCAATCCAAATGATAATTTCACAGACATCATACAAGCAATTGAAAAATTGCTTAACGTATCGCAATATATAAAAGATCGGCCGTATGAACGAGGGCTCTTGATTCTTCTCATTGACCCAATCATATTGTACCCTTTATAATGGCCTCCTAAACGGCTTTACCGATTTTGAGGATATATTTTGTTTCTAATTATGATTTTTTGTTTACTTTTATTGCGTACATGGAAAGTTGAACTTGGTAAGGCGCCTGGTTGTCAACTTCCAGATTTTTGTAAAAAAAATCGACTTTTTTATTACCACATAAAAATGTATGTAATCGTAAATTTCACTATTTCAGCGCCTCTTAATATTCATGAATTGAAAATTATTGAGTTGACTACTATTTTTATAAAGATAATCACCATCCAACGCGTCCATGCTAAGCTTAGTTCGGCACGAACGGCGGTTCACCCACTTAATAATAAACAGCATTTTACTAAACCGCAAACAAGGGATTGCATTCTTAGAGAGACCTTGAATCCTTCAATTTAGGGTTATTAGACCCAAGACAATGCAACTGGTAGACAGCCAGTGAATATACTCTCAAGAATTATTATTCAAGCTATTGAAAACCAAGTGTATTTGCAACGTGTATTATATCTTATCTGATCTATATCCATACGAAATATTTAAGAGCAAATGCGTATATATTTGGCAATATATCGATATAGAAAATATTGTTTCAATAAAAAATTGAAAACATTATCCCAAAGAACATATCTATAGTCAAATCTTTATTACTAGACGTGGAAAACAGTTTTTCAATATTTGGTATAACTAACGTTATAAACGGGCATGCAGTGGAGTGTTTTTGTCTCCATTGCATTCCGTGGAAACCTGTCATCGCTTGATTTCAATCCCAGATGTTGTGCTTTTATTACCTCCCTTACAATCGTACATACATTTTTATTTATGCTATAAGTTCATCTTGATTTAACCTGATTTGATGAAATAACACAGGCTCCTTAAAGTATTAATAAAATTTGCTTGTGGTACTTAGCGAAGGTGAATATTATTATAATTTTAATTGATAATCAGCGTATCACGGTGGGAACTTAACCATTTTCATACATCGACGGCCATGGATTCAACCGTCGCCAGATTGGCACCTCAGTGATGAATGAATACGTAACTCTATTCTGGATCTGACAGTGTGTTTTTAATGTGTCAATAGCATCTATGATACAAATAATCCTTGAAGCTGTAAGTATATATTGAAAAAATAAAGAAAACTATTATCGAAAACATTGGCACACATTTTAACCATTACCGTAGATTATTGCTTTATCGCCAGTAACCGTATATTTTAATACATATACAATAATTAAATGACCTAAATTCGATATAACAATTGTTACTTTATAATTTAAACCAGATTATCAACAAGAATAATTGCCTGCATTGAACTGATAAAATAAACTTTCCTATGTTCGAACCAGTTAAGCAGTGGAAACCAAAATAAACTTCCAAAGACATTAAATGAAATCATCCGAAACATTTGTATACATTTGAAGACTCCTCATTAGTTTAGTTTAACCTTTGATTTCTTTTTGCGATAACCTTGGATATTTTATTATTATTCGTATCGCAACAAAATATTATACGATCTTTCCTAATAATATTTATATTGACTCAGATTTTAAATTGAATATGGGAGTTGCTAAAGGATATGTTTTAGGACCCCTTTTTGTTTATAGTTTAGAAGAATCATTTACAGAAATTTAGGACAAAATATGATAACTCTTTACTTCATAAATAATTATGAATAGTGCTCCGAACATTAGACATTTTTATCCTCAATAAGTTACGTGTTCAATAGAACATATCTATTAGGTACACATTGTTAAACAATTTAATATTTATACGAACAACTTTAGCGGAAAAAATCAAAAATATAAATTATAAAGTACAGGAAAAATATAACGAATTTCTGTTAACTGTGCAACGCCAGCATAGAAAACTCATTATTATTTATTACATTATTCATTTATTTTAAAACCATAGTAGTTAATTGTACTTAATTTACTATCAAGGCCTATTAATTACCTGAGAGATAAGGAAGTATATTTCATAATGTATTATAAAATAAAACGGCTATTATAAGAATAAGAGACACTGTATTTTTATTTATGATATTAGAGTTACAAACGGGTATGCAATTCATCTGATGATTAGTGGTTACATCAGAGTTTCAATAGAAGTCTATTACATATACGATGCTATTCTTGAGGACAATGATGGAAACTTATTTACAGTAAATAAGAGCGTGGCGGTGGTAATTCCCCGATCTTACAGAACAGATTCTACAACCTTATTTCCAAGAATTGTGCTCAAATAATATTAAAAAATCTCTTTGATAGTAAGCTATGTTAAGGTTTTTGGTTGCTATGCGCTGTAAACCTTCGCAAATAACCTTAAAGGATCGAGGTTTGCAAGATTCCAATTATGAAAACATACCAGATTTATTTTTGTATTTAAGCAGAGTAGCAAACGAGCACATATGCTACTTGATTTAAGTTGACTCTGCGTCCATAGACATCACATCAACATACAACTTCGAACAGGACTGAAGTCCTATCTGAGGTCACACGTGCTCCATTGCTACTTCTGAGGACAACGATGGTTGCCTCGTTTCAAATCTAGCCAGCAACCGCACTTTTCCAACGAAAACACAAAAGTAAATTTTTGGCAGGTTGAAAGTGTTGGTGGTACTTTCCTCAACGAACTATAATCATACTATCAGATAATATTACATTGTGTTCTTTACACCATTTGTAGAGTACCAAGCATCAAACTATACTACATAATAAAAAAACCTAGCACGTCTAACACTTAAATTTTTAATTGCATTTTAAAGTTGTTACTATTATTACCTTCTGTGGTCTCTAGTTCATATATTCTAGCGGTATGTTAGCCACCTACTACCATCTTACCATATCGTCCTCTCTATCGAAAGCCGCCTCCTCGTCATCTTCCTCCGGGGTCATCAGTTTCTTTACCGTCGTCGTCACGAACTTGGACGTCTTGTCCATTATCGTATCCGGCTTGTTTCAAATACGAGATAATTTTATATCTATTACTTAAAAACAAATCTAAATTAATATAAAACTTACAATATTTTAAGAACGTGTTAATTATGGAATATATACTATTTGGCATCGTGAGTATCGTGACCCAATTAAAAAAAAATGCATTTAATGTGTTTAACAATTAGAATAAACATATTCATAATCAAAATAATCATAATTAAATTATTGTTCCGTTTAATCTTCATATTTTATGGAAAGTATTTAATTGTGGAGAAGAAACATTTGATTCAATCGACGTTATCGAAGGTCTGAAGAGTTTAGGAGCGCTAAGATGTGCTATAGCACAGTGCAGACACCAAGTTGACTAGTGAGGTGGAACGTTAATTAGCGAAGTTTTAGCGGCACGATGAGATTGAGCAACGCGGCAGCAGTGAGCCGTGGGAGCGGCGAAAGTACGGTCAACGACCCCACGACCGCGATCACTGCACAATCAGCTGTTCTTGTGCGAACATTCCTCTCTAAGCAAGGATACTTATTGCACCTGTAAGAAAATTCCTTTTTGAACCAAGTCTCCCGGAATTGGGACGTACAAGCAATGCAGTTAAAGGTGGGAGAACTATAGTTCGACCGGGGAGGTACCACCGCCGCCCTCATAATCCGCCGTAAAGCATTAATTGCGTTTCGGTTGGAGAGGTGCGGTTGTCGGCTACACTTTAAAGCAAGGTGACCCTCTTAGTCCTCAGGAGTAGCAACGTATCTAAGTTCGAGCTCAGATAGGATTTCGGTCGTGTTTATGTTGTACGTGGATGTCTATTGGCTGCAACTACTTAACACCAGGTGGTTTGCTCTTTTGCTACTCTTCTCAATTATAAAAAAAAACTTTCGTGAAACTAGGAGACGTGCGTAAATTCCGATGCGTATGTGATTCAATCAGTTCGAATTGGAAGTGAAACTCGCCGACCGTTTGAGACATTTCTCCTCACCATCGATACATTCACACGCGCACCGGATCGCGGCCAATTGCCGTGCCGTGTGACGGAGACAATCGTCCGCCGTCTCGTTCATCGTTAACCCAGTTGGCGGACGACGCCATGCCACCTTGCACGACCCTAAAGGGCCTTAAGTGTTAACAATCATTATGTTAATTACCTGAAAGTATTGTAATGGTCATCATGAAGGTCTCAATTTACTCATTAAACCTTATTACTAAAGCTGGTGAATAAACTGTTACCAAGCAGGCATAGAGCACCGCAGGTTTGTTATGTATGTGCGTGGCAGGCAAGGTCGTCTCCGGGCGCGTCGTCACGGCACTTTCACCCGTTGTCTGCGGCTCTCGCCTCCGTTGCTGAATGATTACGGCATGTCTGCGTGAATTTTACGCACTGACCTACTAGTGTACAAATGAATGAAAGGATAATACGATAAAAATATCGTTACCGTCTGACTGCATGGTGTCGTAGAGAAGATTGATCGAAACAAGGAATTCGATTTTCAAAGCGAAATATGTATATATTATATTTATGAAAATTTTTAACGATTGACAGCACGAGCACCGTGCGGATTGATAACTTTACATAATGGCTCTTGAAGCGTAACGTTCTATTGTTTCATTGAACCGAAAATGATAAGGACTAAACGGTTGACGTATGACTCTTGACGTGCATTCGCCGTAACATCACCTTTGTTTCACCTTTTGCGAATTTCGAGAACAATCAATGACTAGGCGCGTAACACTCGTGAATAGTCGATGACGGATGCGGGCGTTTTATTTGTACATGGTACATCCACGAGGTCGCGATGGCCTCTTGCCACCTGGTGGCGATGAAGCTCGGCGTGGGAACGGGGTCACGCGGGCGCATCGTCTCGCTTCGCTGCCCGTACATCGTATGTGCCGATTTGACGAAGCCAGACAAACGAGAATAGTAGATAGAATAAAACATCCTACATTATAATAATTATATATATTCCAAAGCGATGAAACATGAGCAATTTGACAATATGGAACCAGCAGAACAGCCTCGTTTTTAACAGTCCTCAATGATGATGACGAGTTTGGTGTTATGCGATGGCCTTGTATTTTTTGATAAAAATGAGAGTCTATCTGGTAGTAGGTGCAGCTCGTGTATTTGAATAGTGAACCATTCAAAATATAATGGGACTTCGATATGAGATACACAAACTTCTACAAGGGTAGCACTTAAGGACCAAATTTGAACATTTCATGTAAATAAATGGCTTATCTTGGCCTTACTCAATGTTTTAACCCAGAACAGTTTAACTCTGGTATACAGCAGAAATAGGTGGGACTGTAGCAGTGGATCCGCCGCAGTCTAATCATAAAGGAACATGTCAACAAAACGAATTGCCAAAATAAAAAAATCGGATTTTATGTTTCTATTTCTTGCAATTCAAAAGATACTTCTAATTGAGGATTTTAGGAAAAAAAATGTAAATAATGCAAATATATGCTTGTAACTAAATATATTGAATAATGCCTTCAGAAGGAAAACAAGTAACCTAGCCTTATACAACGATGTGTACTAAAATTACTTCAGCACAAGTAATACTAGGAAATCATGAAAATAACTCAATAACAGTATGTTTCATAGTTAACAGAAACTGTACGGAAAATAATTTTAATTATTAGTATTGCATACAAATACATTCTAAGTCATTGAACACAGGTTTGGAATGTGATAAAAACGTGAATCATTAACCAGTCCAACAATGCAACAAGATTTCATGACCAATACGACTTTGCGTTCAGGTGGCATGAATAAAATGGGTTTTCCTCGTGCCACCTGAGCGTTGCCATGTAAACTCATTGTCAATGGCGTATGCTGTATCAAACGGCTATTGAAACCAGCTATCCTATCTCAGAAGATAACAAACTGCCGTCGAGTCCGTGACGCAACGCGTCGTCACTCGACACATTCTATTGGGGCCGTGTATCATATGCCACGATAATCGCAATAATCAGTGGCGACAAAAAGCAACATTCCGCGGCCTGAGGAACGAGATCGCGTGCCGAGAGCGTGGACGCCGTTCACGATTATGTTCAAGAGGTACTACTCATGGTGCTGAATTGAAACAACCTGTTTATAATACAAAACTATACAAATATAAACAACTATAACTCTATAAATATAAAAAGTATACAAATATATATAAACTGAAATATAAATTATAGTGTACGCCAATAAATATGGAACGAAAGAGAAGCAAACTTATACGTATTCCTATGCACAAAAAGTTGATTTTATCGCTAATGCATCTTTTTTAAGACTGTGGGGACTTGTTGCGTGTTGTTGAATGAAAGAGGAATCCAATCGTATTGAATATATTTCGAAATAAAATCAACAT
>DWON01000041.1:0-55006 GCA_018251015.1 Phocides pigmalion okeechobee
GTTGTCCATGGGCTGCAGTGACCACTTAACATCAGGTGGCTTGCATGCCCGTTTCTTACTCTTTCGCAATAAAAAAAGACCTGTGCTATAAAATCCTTAAGTCTTAGCAACAAATATGTTTACATGTATATATCTATGTATTTATTTTGTATACCATGTTTATTGTTATATTTTGATTATTAATATTTTATTGCATCTTGTTGATTATGCTGATCATGGCGCACCAAATAGACATGTGTTATAGAAATCTTATGTCTTAGCAAACAAATGTGTTTACATGTATATTTTCATTTACATGTATATCATATTCATTTTTAGATTTTTGATTATTTATTTATTGCGACATGCTTTATTCGCTTTTATTGTATCTTGCTTAATTTACTACGAGTATATTTTGGTATACCTAATTAGGTGCCTGCATGAATCTTTTCCAGGCATTGCGATTCACATAGATATAATATTTGCGTTAGACTTCAAACTTCATTTAATTTATATTTTATACTATATTTAAGTAGAATATGATTTATCATCATCATTATCCCATTTATTGTATCTCGAAATACTAGATAGCTTTAAATTCACTTTGATCCTGTCCATATCTGTAATTTACAAAAAAGAATTAATAAATAAAAGTGCCAATAACCTTTTTTCCGCTCGAAAACCTATTTGTTCGCTGTACTTTTGCTTTAGATACCATATCTTGTATCTTTTGCCCCATAATTGGTAGTTCGTTGGAATTTCTCTGATTATTTAGAAACTTGTGTAGTGTTGCCAACTAATTAAGCAAATATACACTTAGGAACCATTTTAGTGGTACTAACAGAAAATTATTTGAATCAACGGTAGTTATAACATAATGTGCTGGTACTGTTTACAATGTATCGTATCATACGGTATCATATTATATCATCAAAACGTATCGTATCTGTGTACTTCATTGAAAGTCAATATTGGATATGTCAAATAGAATCTAGTTTAAAGAGAAAATGTAGCGGACACTATGTAACTATAGACAATTGATATCAAGGGTCATAACATCATCTTTTAAAACCCTTAAAGTATCAGAAACATCTTATTTTGTATAGTATTGTATAGTTATTTAATAAAACGACGAAGGATTGTTTATTCTTTGGTAGAAGAAGGGTGGATAAGGGTTTATGCTTATTTCATATAGCTTCACCCCCCAAAATAATTGGGTTTCGAAATACCAAATCAGTTTTCTATTAAAATTCACGTAGACAAAGTCGCGGGCGTAACTAGTTTTAAAATAAAAAAGTAATACTCTTGTCCATTTCCAAATCACACATCAACAATCCTTATCTCTTCCTGTTAATTTAGAGGTTCTTTAATAATTCCGTTCAAAATATCATTATAGATATCAAAGAAAGGGTTGCACAGCGCACAGTGGGCCGAGTGCGCGCTGACTCGCACAAAACGCTCTATCTGCATATGCCCTCTGATTGATGTGCTCTGTAATTATTTAGACGCGTTAATAACACCACCGACGAAGGCCGCACTTTGTTTCTGACGACTTAAGACGAATGAAATGAGAAATTCTATCGGACTCTTTAATAGAGCTTATTGCTTTCTGATGTTTTGTTGATTAAATGCGAACAAATTATTAATAACTTTCGCAGAACGAAAGTATCGTTTTATTTTGCGCATTTTAATAATACGTGTCTTGGTGCCGTGATTATGTGGATAGACACAGCTCTGAACGTTTTTAATACTAAAGCAAAGCTCGAAACGTAAAATTATATTGTGGACAGACCACACCCAGGGAATTACGTAAATATGGCCACTCCCGTTTAGATCTACAATTTTCATAATAGCACAGTATCGTGAATTTATATTTACATAAATGGCCACCATACTCTGATTGTCTTTATGTTTTCTGTGCGTGCGGCCCCCGCGCAAACAAATCAGAATATTAATGTAAATAGTAATGGCAGGAAAAAAAGCCATTATGCAAATGAAACATTTTGAGGTAAATAGAAACTGACGTAATGCGATGTTAAGAAAGGAATAATAAATCGTTTTTGTTGGTGGGCTTATTAGATTATTACTTGACTTGTAAGTCCCGGCATTTGCGTGACTTGAGCTTTATTTGTAGCCTCTGCCTTTTTGGTAGAAGGTTTTCATATCTCAACATGTAGATTCTTTATACATTTATATTCCCATAACTTCGCAAGTAACAAATTCTAATATGACGGTTTTGTTAAACAAGACAATTATTATTATTATTCAAAAACTACGCATTACTATACATTGTGGAATTCCAACGTGGCTTCGATGAAAATAAAGTAAACAGTCAACGTTTTATTTATAAATTAAATGTGTACTTATTACTATTTCACAGCCCTGTAATTTATTCCATACAAAACGTTTTTGCCGCTTAATCAAAAGTGCACACATCATGCATTACACGAAAATAAAATCGCGCACCAAAATAATGAAATTGGCGTATCCATTGAGATCATAGATATGAATACGTTATGATATACATTATTACATTTAATAACAAACGGTTGTTGAGCCGAATGTGCTTACGTCACATCGACAGGCACCGAATAATAGAGTTCGCTGCAAACGTTTAGCGAACCCTCGAAAATTGAAATAAAAAAGAACCATTCGAGATGTAACAGCGATATGATTTGGCATTTTTTTATTTTATTTTTCTTTTTTCGTGTGTGTTTTAACTCTGGCAGATGGTAGAGTTGCGAGTCGGATAGACACCCCAGGACGCGAATTGTTTGAGTTTGTTTTGTCGAAACCGGTCAAAAACTTTGTAACAGTTTTGATTTTAGTTACGTATTTGTTATATTATTGATTATGTTATATCTATCAAAAAGTGTTTAATATTTTAAAAGTTTCAAATTTCTTTTTAAACAGCGCCGTTTGGAAAAATGTATCATTTTTGTTTCCCGAGACTTTCTTCAGAGAAACCGAGAATGATAACCGATTAAAGCACGGTCCCTCTAAAAACGTGACTTGATCACGTTATGAATGCACTAGATTTATATTAAATTTAGATATTTACTGTGTCTTAGTGGTTCAACAGAAGTTCCAACTTAGTATTCGATATTCAGTTAAGACAACTTAGTAAGACAATCGAGTTAAGTTAAAAGCTAGTTTGGTAGTTAAAATTATAAAAAAAACTTAATAAAACTATAAAAACCATGGAGCATATAAATTAATAAATCACCTAAACTGCTGTTCGACTCTATTTCATGTGTATACCGTTATAGCGCCCCCATTTTTGTCAGACTAACATAATTACAAAGCGAGATTGTTGCAAAGTGACTCGTAATTTGAACCCTTCTGAAATATTATTTCAATATCAAAACATGCGTATACAAGTTTTTATATACTAAAGGCTTTTAAAAACTGTACATATCGTATTATTACATAGTAAATGATTCAAAGAGTTGATCTGTTAATCTTGCAAACGCATATTTTCCAATATAATGTTCCCTAAAAGAACTCTAAATATTCGGACATTCGGATGGACCCTAATCGTAAGAATGTAATTAATTAAATAAATGTACAGAGCCGGAAAGAAATTCGCCAACCCTTGGTCGTATCATTTTTTGTTCCGAACATTCCCGGCCATTTTGTTTTGGGGTGTAATTGACTCGTCCTTAATATTGTTTTAATTTTTATTGCCTGTTTAATTTAAATAGAACATATCCATTTAATCTTTAAAATGAACTTGAAATATATATATCTATGATATGATAGTCTATTGTGGCTGAAGCTATGTTGTAGAGCACGGCGACGTCTAATTAAAGAACACAGACTATTCCTGGTATTCTGGTTCTTATAATTGTAGGAATTGCTGTTCTTAGTTAACTGTCTATGGAAATCGGTGGTCATAAAGCATAAATATCTTTGTAACAAACTAACGAAGCTTGGATAGAAACGTTAGCAAATCAAAACAGTGCCACCGTCGGTCATATTTCCAATTAAAATTCCTATACATGTGCATTGTTACGAATCGGATATCTCTATTGTCTATGGAATAGTTCTGTCTATTGGAACTACATACGACTGCATTATGCGATTCTAGTAATCGCTCTGTGATGTAAACATTATACTTGTACGTACACCACTAGTGCAAGATTGAGGAGCTTTGATTTACGCAATAATATTAGCTGCGTGGTAGAAGATTCTATGTATACAGATATTAATTAATTCCATTATTGTAATACATATGAATGTCAATTATTTTTTATGAACTATTTTGCTTCATACAGATTTGTTTAAAATAATGATTATATTACATACATATGTCATAATTTATTTTACGAATAGAATGTGATCAAAATTGATTTTGATCAAATTCTTATGTCAAATTTATAATTGTTTCAAATTATGAGAGTAAAGACTAACTTTATTAAGAATATATTGCGACAATAGTGTTTTTCTTTTGACGACAGAGTATTGAAAAGATTATATTAGAAACGTTTTATTTTCCAATTCAATTTACTTCCGGATCAGACTTACCAGATAGATATTTTAAGTCCGTTCATTGTCTTCGTTGACGTAATATTTTAAATTTAGTGTGAACAGTTTTCTTAATTATTGTTCGGTAAACAAGATTACGAGTGTATTACATCCTGCTATCCCGGTGGGCTAATCCGTGTACCGTGCTTATCATTAGCTGGGGAATCTATAAAATTTATGAATACGTTACTGTTATAACCGTTTGCTCACAGAGACAAAGGATCCGCTGAACGTAATAAATTTACTGTCAAACATAAACTTACCTATCTTAAAATATACCAGTCTAGAATGTTATCTTTTTCTTTAATACTAGTTTTTGTAATTAAAATAATTATTTTAGTTTCTATTGGTGACTTAGAATGAATTTATATTGAATTACTGTTTGTATTGATGCGGTTGAATCTTAAGCTTTACTTTGACTTTTTAAGTAGTTATACCTTAACTGTGATGTACTTAACATAAAAATAGCTTATAAAGTCATGCGGTCAATAATTGGAATAATTGATTTATTCACCTTCGTCGAAACGAATATTGATTGTGATAGAGCCAGTAAAAGTAGTTGAGGTTAACGGCAATGCATCCGCGCAACACCAATATTGGACTTGGGATCGTAAAATCAACGGTCATTGGTTGCGGTCGCAGTCGCATTTTGGCCATCGAAATTTGCATCATATGATCCGCTATATGAGGTTTACAGCCATTCCGTTTTATAATGGCCGCCAGATACAATCTCACGTGCCTACACACTGTTACGATTCACAACTGGATGAGTTAACTCGTTTAAAATATACAGCGTTAACACACTAATTACGTTCTACATATGTAAAACGGAGACGTGTCAGCAAGTCTTAATGTTAGCTGAAGCTAAAGAAATGCAAAATTGTAGAAAAGAGAGTTTTTCCGCTTCAATGAGCAAGAGGAAAATAAATCAGTGTCTTTCATGAATTCTCAAGGAATCATTTACTGTGGTCGCTGACGTAACGACATTTTTATTATTCTGTTTAAGTGTTTTACACTTTGTTTATTTTTAAAATTTAACTGTCATTCAATTTAGCATTTTTAATTTGTTTGACATTTTATGGCATATATTATCATTGTTTTATGGTAAATTAATTGCATTATAATAATATGTACATAGTGACATTATTATACGTCATTTTTATTCTCTTTTTATATTATATTTTTTTCTTATTTACATTCATATTTGTAATCTGTGTGAAAATATATTATGTAGCATTTTTTCTATGACGAATGAAGAATCGTTAGTGCTACATTTTTCATATGGAAAGATATGATGTCACTAGCTGTGTTAAGATTTAACTATTGCGTGTGTGGTTGTTTACACAAGAATATTTGGTTACGGTAATACAACTTCCGTACAGATAATGGTTGGGAGTCATGCCTGATATGAATAAGGTTTAACTATGGTGGGACCCGCCCATTGTACGAGTATTTACGTTTTTAAAACGAATTTAAGACATTACATATTATTATGTCAGTGTTGAGTACAAAACACCTCTCAGTTGAAAAATATTTAGAACATTAATTGCCTTATAAGGCCATAGTTAGATGTAACAGAATAATAGTGTAAATCTTAAACGATCGACAAAGTTAACAGTCTTCATGATATACAGTTTTCATTGAACAACCAAACAAGTGATGATTTCTAATTCGTAATTACATGGCTTCTCTAAACTTACCACAGACTTATAAAACCATCATGTATCGGAACAGTCTTGTATTTTTATTTTCAGTACATTGATTTACAAAAGTATGTCTTGCTACATGAAGATAACATTATATGGTTACATGTCGTAAGTACTTCAAATAACGTCCTTCCTTTGTAATTGTGTTTTAAAATATTATTTTAAGAAAGTTTGACGTTAACTTTTTAATAGACGGTAATGAGGTCTCTGAAATATAGATTATATAACATTGTTCTTAACATTAATTGAAAATCGAGAAAGTAATGTAAGTATTAATGTTAAGTGAAAAATCACAATACGATTGGTTATCAAACGTAAATCAAAGTGAGTGTAGTGCGATCATCCAATTAGATTAATTAGCGATTGTGACGCGTTCGTTGCATTCCAGTAGCAATGAAAGTGAGGAATCCAATACGTGTTTAATTGTTATCCAAATTTATTAGCAACCTAAATAACAGTTATGCACCAATGTAGTAACACAGTAGGAAATGCAATTAGCCGGTGCTCACAGCGATGCCTTTAAGTCGCTCGAGCATGTAACGCCTTATCTCTGTTGCATGTTTTTTCAATATGCAATCCCAGACAATCGTGTTGCTTTATCTGCCAATCTGAATTCTCAGGTATTTTTTCATTCGCTAACAGTTTTAATTATTGTGCCGTTTCATAACTAGCCACCGGTGCTTCGTGTCAATTGAACATCGACTTATACTTGATATGCTGTCAAAATATTTTAAGCGTAAGGTGTTACAATGGAATATTTCTTAGATTATATTTTATATAAATAATTTTAGAGAAGCATTCAATAGATGATATAAGAAAATATTTTAACATGTATATAAGTATCTATTTTGAAATTATGTTATGTTTTGGTATCATAAATTATGTGTTGTAAAGTAACGTTGGTCTTAACCAATGTTATTTAATTATCTTATAAAAACGTTTTTGTGAAAGCTAATATTAATTTTAGGATGAATTAGGATAAAATAGTTGTTTCGCTATTAAGGTTCTTTTGGTTCACATACATCATTCTACTAGAATACACTTCATGTTATTCTAAAATACAAGTAAAACTAAGCAAATATAAATTTGTGTGTATAAGAGTAACACGTACAATATAGTGAGTATAATTGCCATTAATTATAAATTACATAAACACAATGTAATAAAGAAATATCTTTATCACATGAAAAAATTAAAATAGTTTATAATCCGACAAAATATTTTTGTTTGTGTTCCGACAAATACATACAATTAATACACAAAAATATACTTACGTGTATTTCGTTATACAGATAATAAGGAAATTATTCAATTGCTAATTTATTTTAAAACTTGCAATACATTGATATACTAGGATATGTATTTGGATATTTCTTTCTCATTTAATTATTTGAATTGTGAAAACTCACATTCACGTATCACACTGGGCATTCATTTCACTGTTTTGAAACGCCATGCTATTTTCCGGGTTTGATGCCTGAACACAATATGTAAATGTTAAATTTTATCAATTATGGACTTCACATAATTCACACAACTAAAAAACTTATTTGTAGCACAATTGTAATTACGCGTTGAAGCATTTTTGTTGAATTCGTGATATCGGTTGGCAAAATGTGGTTGCCGGGTACAATTGCTGCGAGGCGACTTAGTCCTTAGGAGTAGCGCAGTCACGTACCTATATCCTTTGGTAAGACTTATCAAAGAATCTATCTTTGTCTGCAAAAAGTCAACAATAAGTAGTGTCCATTCTCGTTTGTTGCTTATTAAAAAAAATATAATCTAGTATTAAGGGTAAACTTATCTAATTATGTCACGCATAATTAGATAAGTTTACTTCCATAATTATTATTCGTCGAAGTATCATATTTCATATGCCAATCGGCTTAATTTGGTAAAGCGTTTCATACAATAAATAGTCTGTGTATGTTAGTACCGCGTGTACTCGCATATTCTCATGTGCCCGCGACGGTGAATGTATAATGTTACGTTGCTACAGTTTTTTATCGACAGATAGTGGTTCGCTCGCCTCGTTTCAGACGGAATTGCTTGCTTGTTTCGCTCGTGTTCGCTAATTAATAATTTTCACTGATTGAGCTGTTGCTTACAACAATGCTCGATTAAATACATCAAATTAAAATGAGCGCACTAATTGAAAAATTGGATCTCTGAAGATTGGTATTTACTGTTTTGTGGTGTATTTCTATTTATCATCACATTCCATAGACAGCCATAGATTTAAAAAGTTATAACAAGATACAGTACAGTTAGGCGAACGTTTTATCGAGTTTTCACTGCTGATGAAAAGAGGGCTGTTTTACTTCTCACGCATAGATTCCTTTTCAGTGCAGGAATTATAGCTCAGACGGGACGGACTCCCTGTAGATTATTTAGGTTACACTTTTATTACAATTAGTTGTAAGATGTACCGTGTTATTAAATTAAAGTATTAGTATACTAGAAGTCATGTATTTACAACAATAATAATAACAAGTGTAAAATGGACTTAATTTATTTAATTGTAATTAAATATATAATATTACATATTAATGTCCCATTCGTGAAATATTTGAAAGTGGTAATCATGGGTTTTTTAAAAAGCTTTTAAACTAAATAATCGTACAAGTAATAATAAAGTGGAAACTTTAAAACTTTACTATAAATTCCAAAATAGGTTTAAATATTTTACAACTTATCTATTGTATCAATTTTCCAATACTCTTTAATTCTGGGTTGTAGGTATTATCATTAAATGTAAATTAGATTTTGCATTTTCGGAAATAATTAGTTATCAGTGTCAGTATTATATCTTTTACATTATAAAAAATATGATGTAAATAGGTAAATTTCTAAATTTCCAATTTATAACGTTCACCCAAGAAAATCTACATCGTACGTTCCACGCCATAACATATGGTTTCCGGAATTATGTAAAGTAGCCAAGGTGTTCCCTCTGATATCTTAATAACAGTCGGAATGATGTTAGCTAACCGGAAGTTGGGTGTCCGTTTACGTGATACACGAATATTTGGACAGCCCATTTGTAAGCTCGCTCTACATCTTGAGAATATGTGTTATTAACATTTCTTTAACCTTTTAAATTATAATAACAATAACGCATCGCGTACTATGTTTTTTAATAGTTATGGGTTTTTGGCGTCGGAGGAGATAATAAAATATATTCAATCAATTAACGATTATGTAATTAACAAAAAATATATACGTTTGGATTATTAAGGATAAAAGTTATTTAGGATAAATCCTAAATAAACTAATTTGCTGGTCTCGACCTCTTAGGCGTTTTAGTAGGAGCACGCAGAAGTGGAAGTGACTTATTGAAATCCACGAGACGCTTTCTACAGGTGGCTACGTTGGTCTTCTGAGAGATATCGTAATGCTCTTAGTTGCGTGAGAAAAAAATGATTAATAAGGGAGTATAGACGGTATAATAAACTTCTCCCTCTTGACAAACAAACGGCAATTTCCAATTTACTAATTTAGTTTATCATAAGCACATGTAAGTTTCTATTTTATTTTTAAAAGAAAATATTTTTTACGCCATTTTTCTTTTACCGATGTAAATATTGTACCGATGTAATAATGATGTACCACTGCTTCAATAATTTCTAGCAAAATATTAGTTGCGTGTTGGTTAAAAGTGGTAGTCATCTGCTTCGTCACATGTGAGGCGACTATTTTAGTCCTCAGTGACAGAAAACCATGACTTTAGCCCGTTTTTTTTTTAATATGAAATTTATTGCAAATGACGGTACGGTAGTTATCATCTACCATCAAGTTGATTGCATAGCCGTTTGCATCTTTTCCATTTCATAAAATTAAAAAAAAACTTTGTTTTGTACATGACCACGTACTAATCAACTATGTCAAAATATTACCATAAAATAAAGAATGGTAATATCCAACACATGTTAAGTATAGTGTAAATGTATTCATTTTGCGCCAAAAGTAGAGTAAATTCAGAGATATATTTGATTAGTATTAGATACATAGCCGCAGCAGGTTTTTGATTGTGATAACATGTTGTATACATTAGGTAGATACAAAATATTGTGAGGCACAACTATAAACACTCTCGTTAGTGCAACATGGAGCCCATACGCTCGTGGTTTGCGTGATGCAACTAGCAGGCCGAAGAAAAATCGTTGCCAGTTGTTTTAACAACGTAATTCTCTTTTATGGTGGCCGTTTACACTATCAGCCCTCGTGACGGTTGGAAAATTTGCCTTGTCTTGTTACGTATTATTTCGATGTTATGATATAAAGTCGACTGTTTAATGACCTTTAGATTTCTCTATAATCCTTGTTTATGTAATAGAAATAGAATATGAGTGTATATTTCAGCTAATGTTTGTATTGCCACCCATTGCCACACATTTCTTTACCAATCCCATATAGATACAGAGTATTATCTAAAGTTGATCAAGCCCACCTCCTTAGAATTAAGATGAAAAGCCACAATAAAGTGGAGTCTGTCTCAAAACCTTTCAAATAAGAATAGATGCTACACTGCAGAAATATGTATGTTGGTATATAATTTTAAACTCTGCAATCAAAAATAAAAAAATGGTATCGTAATTAAAAATCGTTACATAGTAAAATGGATGGTGTTGCTTAATCCTTACCTGTAAGTATTTCTGGGTTTTCCTTAGTTATTTATTGCTAATTATATTTATTTTATCGAGCCAAATAAGCCATTTGTTTCTAGACAACAATAGGTTAATAACTAACACTGAGAACATTTGCGTATTGCGTATATTGGCGTAAATACAGCATTTACTCGTCTACAAAAGTCTTTATTACAATACATAGCATCCATTCAAACCAGCAGTAAGACAATGTTGAACTGCAATATACCTTAGTTTCCAATCATACCTAACGCAAACTGGTTCTATGTTCTAGACAAGCATCTTCCTTAAACAGTTGAGACTACCAGCTTCAAAGTTGAACTTCGTGTAACGATCTGCCGGTGAATGTAGGTCCTTGAGGAGTCGGCATAGGGAGTATTTTGTTACATTTGGTTATTATAAGTGCAGTATTAACAAGGTTTTGATGTGCGGCAAATCGTGAGCACGCACTCGGTCGATGCCTGGAGCTAATCGCTCCCGTTGCATTTTATTGTATGCTCTCGTATAGAATGAGAGCTAGCGATTTAATACGTTATCAAATCAAAGTATATTTTTTTAAATGGTGGAATAGAAATTGATGTTCATTATATATTGACAGCTTCTAGAGTTAATTTATTTAGACAGAAACAATTTTATTTTTTGTTTATGGCATGATAATTTTTCGTTTTGTTCTATTCATAAAATCACAAAAAGGCCCTATTAAACGCATGTTCTAGTTTGACGCCTTTGTTATTGAAACTTATATTAAAAATATATTGTTTTCTATAGAATTATATTAGTAATCGTTATTTCGTTTGCACGGAAATGTGAATATTCAAAAAATTTAAAAGCAAAAATATTTATCTTTAGTTTAGGCAATGAACGCAGTTGATTTTTTTAATATCTATTTTGGAATAAGGGCTTTACAACGTACTTGCTTGGATTGAAACTTTCGATATGGATATCTAGTATCAATCAACTAGAAAGGTCCCACCACCACAATAAGTTATCAGCGTGATTGCTGCGTTTCGGTGGAATTTTGTGGTTAAGTACGTTGTCCCAAAATATGCCAGTTTCTACCGGGTCCAGGTTCACAAATATCAGATTCCCTTGCCACCTATTAGGTCCAATTGAGAATATAAATCACTCGAATCCACCTGAAGACACACAAAGAATTACATTAATAGGTCCAGCACTTTAGAAGTTCAATGACATAAACACGCACAGAAGATTCATATAAGTATATAAAAATATCAGGTTATATCATAAAAGACAGAATTTAGTAGTGAGCTCTTAGTCTACGGCTCTCCATTCCGCTCTGCATATGTCAGTTTGTACATCACGATGGACGTTTAAATTATAAATTATTCTATGAAGTTCTATTACAGATTTATTGCTTTAATTGAAAGTCGATTTACGCATAAATTTGTATGAGAAATGTAGCTATTCTATTGATATACCGATTACTTGAAAACCTTGGACAGATTTTACCCATATAGGTAGGTGTCATAACTTCGTGATAACGTTTCCCATGAAGTACAAGTATTCCTATAGGTCTCATGTACGCTGCTTTGTATAAATTAGTTGATTTTTTTAATGTTACCAGACTAGCTAACGAGCAGGCCACCCGTTGTTAAGTGGTCGCTTACGGACATCTATATCATCGTCCGACATCCATCTATCCGCATGCATCAAAGGAACCTTGATGTTTTGATACCCCCAAAAATGAAAATGGTCGCATAAAAACTCGTACAAAACACCGGAGTCAGAACGTAACAAATACTCATGCAACTAAACTAAGCTAAACTTTTAAAATGTAAGTATACAAATATTAAAATATTAGTAAGTTAGTTAGTAATTACGTCAAAATCAGGAGAAATCGATGATATTTATCTATGGAGTGCTCGATGATGATTACAAGGATGTCTTAGTTCGCATCAACCGAACAAAGCTATAAGAACACTATTCCTTGTAAGAAAGTAAGTAAGGGTTCCTTAGTACCTTGTCGTACTTAGTTCCCTGCGGAAGTTTAATTAATGAAAAATACAAACAATGAAATAATCTTAAGAATATTTAAAAATAGTAAGAAAGTATAATAGAACTTAGAATTTATTTATGAGTAAATTGTGCTTTAAAAACATGTAAATAATGCCACTGGGCCAATTAATCAATAGATAAAAAAGTTACCCTTTTAATTAGAGGTGGACGAATAAATAAATTTTAATTTAAGCTCGGATTACAAGTAGCGAGCAAGGACTTAACTGATTCAGTAATAAGAATTGTTCAGACTGTTATAAATAAGAAAAATAAGGGATTTCTGCCACGGCCCGATATAAAAGGGGAAAGCACAGGCTAACTCTACACAGAAAGCTTTAAGATAGTGCGAAAAAATATCAATAGTAAATAAAAAATATACCTAATTTACAATAGCCTCACTGTAACGTATACATAAATCTTTAACGAAACTTTGACAAAAGGCATTATTGAAATTACTAAGTCTACATAAATAACATATCTATTGGCTTGATAAAAATAACAAACTTAGCTCGCATAGGTACAGTATATCCTACTGGCTCTCTAGAGCTCTGAGACCTCAATTAATATTATTGTTTATATTCATATTTCCATTTTCATTGCGTAAGATGGCGCCGGCATCCCTACATTTACTGTGCAACAGCCCTAAGGCGGTCTCAGATCTACAAGTAAGAAGTAATGTACTAATTGGGTTGTTTTCAGGGCTGAATCGCGGGTGAAGGGAAATTAATGCCCTCTGGAGGATAAATGTGCAATTATTTTCCCCGAAAAATGTTTGTAACGGTCGGGCGTGTCAAAAGTTTATTCAGGGGCAGGTGCGGTAGAAGAGTTAGCATTACTCAAATCTTTTACTTTTTAAATGTAGCTAGGAATCTTTTATGGAATGGAAAAATAGTTTATCTTATATTTATGTCATTTTAACGTATTCTCAATGTTAAGTGACATTTAAATTTAACTCTAAATACAACAAAAATGCAATTTGAAGCAACCTAAAATATTCGACTTTATCCGTGACTACTTATATGGACCGTTCCTCATAATTCGTTTGCATAACCATTTTTTCCTAACCGGAATAGACCACCGCAATCACTACTGATCTGTAGCAAAAGATGTTTTAATTAACAAGTATTGTTAATATTTCATTTTACACTTCACTTGTTCATATAATACCTTGTTATATTAAAGTTTCATGAACTTATCTTTTATTTATTATAAAATAAAAGTACTTGTAAATTGACATTTCATTCTATTACTGCTATGTTAAAGATATCGTTGGAGCTCCCTTGGAGTCGGATAATCAACAAGTTGCAGGGCTTATTGTTGCATGTCTTTTGGCAAAAAAAAGGGTTTTAAGCCCGAAGCAGACTATGGTAGGTACCGGAGTAACCCCATCAGCATCCTGAAACCATCACCTGCAGTAAAATATTTGGGTTTTTTTCTTATTGTATGCAATATTCCTGACTTTACTAAGATATTCAATGAAGCTGTGATAGGTTTTTTAAAAAAGATGCAATCCGATGGCTTTTTCAAATTTAGTATCTAGCAAATTTTATTAGGCGGTGGTGACGGCTTTCCATCAAGTGGGTAGGTTTATTTACACACATCATTATATCATTAGTTTTCGCCGTGATCACAAGCTATGCACCTCTTTCGAAATATCAGCAATTAAAAATCAAAAATCGTTAACCGTGAGTATCTGGTACATAGTAAAAATTAACTAATTCCTCGTTAATGTTAGTTAAAAACTATATCATTATACTGGACACAAAAGTATTGTAATGGTTGAATATTAATATGAGGGTAATACGTAGGTAATCCTTTAACAAGGAATTATTCATAAATCCGCTTGGGACGGCAAGTTACAGGGAGAGACAGCAGGATATAAATGATGAATAATGGAATTGGAAACTGACTTTAATCATAGAAATAAATATCTATATTATAACTGGTGAGTTTCTTTTGAACTCATTATGATTGGATTACAATTCTAAGATATTTAATAAGGGAAAAACTTACAGCATTCTAAGGTTCTAACAACCACTCGTATTTACATGATTAATTTAATTTTAAGAGGGGCGGGAGATAATTATTTCTTCGTTTTAATTGCACGTTGTGTTGCTACTTATGTTTATCTTAAATATGCTCGAGAAATTATTACAATGTCGTATTTCTAGGTCTTCCTACTTTTCCCATTAATTAATACTTAAGTATTATTTTTCTGCCTGCGTTCTTTAGCAATCGAATTAGCATTAGCTTTTAAAGGTGGGAGTATAGCTCGGCCAGGGAGGTACCACCGCCGCCCTCATAATCCACTGTAAAGCTTTACTTGTGTATCGGTTGGAGAGGTGCGGTTGCCGGCTACACTTTGAAGTGAGGCGACCGTCCAAGTCCTCAAGAGTAGCAACGCCACTGTTCGAGCTCAGAGAGGATTTCAGTCATGTTTGTGATTGTACATAGATGTCTATGGGCTGCGACTAGTTATCATCAGGTGGTTTGCATGCAAGTTTGCTACTCTTCTTACATAAAACAAAATTCAAAGCTTAGCTTTAGTGTTCAAATAGCAGTCGAGTTTGCAGTCAACATGATGGTAAGCGTTTACAACTTCCAGTGGATAATTACACATCCATAACCGAACTAGAAAAGTTATATCATATTTAATCGCAAATAAGTTAAAAGCGTACCTTTAAAAATCAATAGTCAATTTAAACAAAACTTTAATTAGTAGCCATATAATATTATACTTATAATTGTATGTATATTAAATGTTGCCAGTATTATTTTCCATTTAGGATATTTAATTACGTATAAATAAATAAAAAATACTAAAGTAAGAATTGAGTTAAGCATAAAAAGATCTAAGTTTTACTTAGCAAGAAAGTAACATATGTTTTACGGACTGTCATAATAATATAAGCTTTATTGTTCATAAAATAAAGTCGAGTATTCACCAGCCTGCCATCTGCATTACTCGGGATAATAATTTCGTACCTTTTGCCATTAAATGCCAAAATTATCATAGATGTAAATAACGAAATTTATATTCTCAAATTATTTATTCATCCTACAGAAATATATGAAGTATGTTATTATTCGATGCAACAATTCCCTATAATTACCTAAACAATTAATTCTAAATGAATCACGTGCAGCTATTCCGAAATATTTCAATTTTAAATATAGAAAAAGTCATAACTTTTACAATTGAAGGTAAGTTTTACTTTAAGCGTATATAAGGTTACACATACTATTTCCTTCCTTGCACCTAACATAAATAACATAATACCCGATGAGCAGTCTCGTAGGCCTAAATGGTCTGGTAGACCCCCACATCCCGGCATCACACTCAATTATACGTTTAGCCTAGAACATATCAATCTAACGAGACCTGTCAAATCTAATTTATTTGTTACTGACTCACAATAGCGCAGTACCTATCTATGCATAATATTGTCGTAGGTATTATTTATGTAACAAATATTGAATGGCAGGAAGGTTTTCCTCAAAAAGTTTCTCTTGATTTGTGTTCTGATATTTTACAAATCATCAAAAGCAAATCAGAATAAATTAATACGATTCTCTTCTCAGTTCGCTACATCAAAAGAAATAACCGAAACGTTTGTGGTCGATTTATTTACTAGTGATTCGTTACGACTTGGGCGGATACTTGGCCCGATGATAAATTGTAAACAGTCGCTCATTTTCTTTTAGTTCCCAAAATCATAACATGGTAATTTGAATCGTAAATCTATTCTGAGAAGGATCTTTGTTCCGATTCCTAGTTTCAGGAGATAGAAAAGTTGAACAAAGATATAAATTTGAAATTTAAACTTTATGAGATCAACATAAAATATGTTTTGCAATACACGTTACACGTTCTTAACTGTGGGATTTTGAATGACATTGCAGATTGACAAATGATTACTACTCCTAATTCAACAGCTAATTTGTATGTAAATATTTTTATTTTTATCGATTAATTTTCGCATTAGTGTATGGTAGGTTTATCCTTTGTTGACTTATGCAGTATAACTATTTTTATTAAATAGATGTTTAATAAATAAAGATAAAATTATTGGAGAATTAACAATAACAACTATTGATTAGGTGGGAAAATAAACGCTAAATTGCACTTATTTACTGGGTCGCGACGATCAATCATGGCGGCCAAGTCATCAGCCAGTTCAAATGTCAAACGAACCTAGGGTGGCGATAAAAGAAAAAAACTTAGTTGCCATTATTAAAAAAATGACTGACTTTATTTCCATTGTTGATTGCCGATTCAGGATTATTAACTGACTTGCATTCTTTTTTGTGTTCTAATATTGATAGATTGGTTTTTTTCGAGTACCTAAATGTCTTTTGAATTTGTTACGCGTGTGCATTGCCATCGAAGTGTCGATTATAATATCGGTGAGAAACTTAAGAATCAAAACAGTGCAAAATAACATTTATCGGTGGTTGAATACAACGAGTGAAATATATTGTGAATGTAACATCGACCGATGTTGATTGAACCGATTCATGGGTCGTGTTGACTTTTTGTTCCATAAAATAAATTACTTTTAGCAATAAGACGTCTTCATCGTCTATCACAATATCGTTATTAGTTTTTAAGGCGTCACAAAAATCTTTACTGTGCACAAGTATGTTATTTTAGGTTACATTTCATTAGTTACTTTTAAGTTTGATTTCTTACATGTAAGATTAGAAAAAAAACATAATTCTAAATACATATGTTACTTACCTAGATACGTGTTGATCGACTTAACTAAACAATACGTAGGTACAAGACTATGTAGAATAATTATAATTTTAATTTAAAAAATCAGTATAAATGTTATAACACAAGACACTTGAAATTACGTAAAGAATATAATTATTCATTAGAACATAAGTTTCATGATTTACAAATGTTACGTGTAAATTAAGTAAAATAGCTTTATAAAAATACATATATAAACAAGTTAAATATTCATATTATTAATGATTGATTTATATGCGTAAGAAAAGTGGAACGTATTGTTATTTCTTACTATTAGCATTGAATCACTTACCTAATAACATAATATAACGAATCATGTCATTAAGTTTGTTTCGATGTAATTTTTGGTTAACGTACGATTTAATTTAATGAAATTGACTTCATTTCATTTTATGATTTCGTTTGCGTGATCTTGACCAGTAATAATCTAATAAATTTGTCCATTGGGAGAGGGGAGTCTTATATCGTAACAACTCAATACTAATCGGCCAATTTATTTATATGTATTGCATTAATGGGCACTTTCATTTATATCTAGACGCTTAAAGGTAAAAATTATAATAAAAGAAATAAATCAATTATCAAATTAGACATTTATTACATCTTAGGCTTAGCCTTAGTCTAGAAGCAATTCTGTTCACTTTTTTAATTTCAGTTTATCCTGTCTCACGCGTGATTATAACGCCGTTAAAAATATAAGCATATTAAAATTATCTCCGTGAAACTATTGTAGCAATGAATTATTTTTATGATATATAATTTTAACAATAATAATCAATAATATACATTAAGAACATGGAGAGTAGAAATGCAACGAATGCAAACACGAGTGCGATCGCGTGCAAGCGCACAATATCATCGGAGTCAAGCCGTTCCACGCTACCCCATATTTTAACAACTGTCCTAATACATCTTGCAATGTTGTTTTTAAATGTTTTTGCCACATTATTGTTTGTACTTTTTGGAATGTTTACTTTTAATTTTTGTAGATATAATTTTTTATTGGTATCTACAGATTATTTTTTTAACTGTTGATATGCCATTAAATTTGTAAATACACGAGAACGTTGTATTATTTTCCTAATGTGACTGCTATTTTTTTACTTAATGCATGTAAATTTATCTGTGTCAAAAAGTTATGTAACAAGACAAAATTGTTTGAAATTTAAAGTTTTCAACGAATTGGACGGACTTTTTTTCTTCATTTCAGGTGCCTGTCAATGAAAGCGCCAGACAGGTATGTCGCTAGTCGCTCGCGCGTTCGGTTTCGTTCGGCCGGATTCGGTTACGTTCGGAAACGTTCGGGCGGGCCCGGCCGCTGGGCCGGTAGCCACGGGCCAAGGGGGTAGCTTGGAAGACCACACGACACACCCGCGACGCAGGACTTAGCACAGTATTATTTTCCATCAAAATTGCTTTTTAATGTGTGTTATTTTGATTGTTTTATGGATTTTTTTGGCAAGTTCCATTTATAGTTTATTAAGGTATGCCATGCCACCTTTCACCTATGATTGGAACTAGAATGTAATGGACCCCATTGTTTCACTTTATTTTTTCAATTGCTTGATTGGCCAGTTCAGTATTTTCAAATTCAAGTGCACATGTCTGTCTCGGTGGTGTGATTTTTTTATGTAATGTAAATGGAATTACTGTGGGTGACATGTTAGTTGTCGTTATTTTGCTTCCAGGTTACACCCTTTTTAAATTTTATCAAATTGATGATCGATGTCCCAATTATATCACAGATAAATTTACAGATATGATTCATTTAGTAAAATATGCATTTTTTAATTTAGTTTTATATGCATGATTGTGTGTTTTTAGTTATTATACTTAATTAGAACGAATGTATGTTCATATCTATGGTAAGTATTTTATTATAATTCATTCCTATAAACTACAATATGATGAGGCGTCGCCAACGGTGCGAATTTGTAATTAATAATTTTGTGGTACATTATTTTAAAAATTCTCACGCATCCCCATTAAGGAGAACCTAAATTAATCCCATGACAAATTCGTGATCATCATCATCAAATCGTAAAGGATTTAACGCCTCCGTTGGCACGCTTCTTTTGTTGGCCTCATAAAGCCGGCCATTAACATGTTTGATAAAACGTTAGTGGTACAAAAAGAGACGGTGAAGCTACTGTAGACTCCCCACTGAGAGACCTCATTGAAGAATGATGCCATGCTGTGGTTGTACACGATGAATACAAAACTTTTCTGTTCCGCTTTTTGTAATCATTGCAATATTTGGAGTGGCCTTGTTTGACCTGGTATACAATGCATTTTTAGTGTCAATGTGGACTTGAACATAGTAATAAATATTGATTTTTTGTCCAAAGCACTCACTACAATCGACTAAGGGGAGATACATCTGTATACCCAATGTAGGTAAAATGTGTACAAATACAAAAAGAATACATATTATGTAATGTGTTTTTCCGTTATAATCTCACCATTTTTATAGTTATTTAGGTAAAAGAAATGCTCATTAGTTTTAAAATGCTCATTAGTTTAATTTCTTGTTTTATATAGATATGAGATCAGTAAAATGAAAGAAAACTTTACATTTTATAAAAATAATACTTCAGCAAGCTTACAATTCAACTCATATGAAGATGAATTAAATATCTTATTATGGCATATAAATGATTACGGAGCTAATGTTTCTAATGTAATATTGACAGTTGGTATAATCCTTTAAAACGTCGGCATATGAAGTAAGATATTGTTATCTGAACGAATTCAAATTGGAACCATCTAATCACCTCACGTAAGGAGCTACCGTATTTACTATAAAATGATTAGATTTTTAAGAAACAGTAGTTTTTAAGAGTGCAAAAATCAAGTTTAATAACAATAATAACAAATGGAATTTCTTAAAACACGTTTATAATATTGTTAAGTAACTTATAACTAGGTAATATTACATAAAATCTAAATTGTTTAAGTATATTAAGATGAAAGTGGTCCGATATTTAAACGGCAATTTAACACTTAAACACATGTTGGAGTAACGCAAACGGAATCCAAACAAAGGCGTGGGTAACAATGTAACACCTTTAAACTAACAAAGGTTGAATACAAATAAACAGTAAATCGTTAACTCTTTGACCGTCCGTGGGTAATTTTCACTCGGAAAAGGGAATGGATATGATTTCCTAAAGGGTGCGGACGCCCCCGGTCCTGTGGTTTTGACGCTGGTATTATTTTTGAATACGCTTTTATAGGAACATAATACAATTGAGTTCAAAGCCTTACAATTTTACGTAAATTTTGTAAGCATTGCATCGGTAGGATGTTTTGTAAGGAACCACAGAAAAACTTTTTCCTCTGTTGTTATCTCACGGCCTATAAGATACATAGTGTGCTGAATTCATTTACAAGCGGTGAAAATGATTTAATTATTGTGAAACGTGAAGACAAGAAATGTAATTATTAGAGATGACATATGATCAATATTTATCTATTTAGGCAACTTATAACTTTACAAATATCGATTAACATTACATGCGATATAAAGTCGAACGCCCTAGTAATTGCCCTCCGTTTAAGTGGGGAGTGTAAAGCGAGAAATCGCTGAAGGTGTCCATTCACTTGCTTCACTGGTTCTGTCCCTCTGAACTCTATATTAAATGTACATACAACACAGTTATGTAAACAACAGTATATTTATTATCATGTAACGGAATTTTTGCATAGAAAAACCGGTTAACAAAAATAATTATCAACTATGTTAATTGGTGTAATATTATAACTGATAGCTATATTCTAATCGTCAGTTATCGACAAATTTGTCATTCTTAATTTATAGAATAGCAATATCAAAAAAGCATGCAGCTTACCAGATATCAAATATTCACTGTTGTCCTAGGACATCTGTAACCATCTCCATATTGAACAGAACAAATCAATATCCGAAATAGATAAAGACCTTGCGTTCTGAAGTGAACAAACAGGTGTGTAAGCCCTTTCTAGATACGTTGCCACTCTTGAGGATCAAGATGTTCGCCATCAGATCGGCCGAGCAGCTGGCAAATCTACCTTTCCACCAAAGGAACTGATTCACGTTAGAGGCGGGTATATAATAATAGCTATGGTAACGGTGATATAATAGCTATAGTAACTTCCCGGTCGAAACCTGCAGGATCTACCACTTTGATTCGACTGGAACGAATCAATGAAACATTATACTATCGTACTGATGTTTCCTTTGATTTGCACCAAGCTGTGTCGTATGATGATGAGTGCAGCTTACGCATGTGTCAAGCGAGGGTCCCTGCCAATTATGTTATGAATGGCCGGTGCGTTGGTCTGGCCACTAGCCGCACTCACCCAGATGCGCGCGGAGGCGTGATGAGAAACGGAACGTGAACTTTCCCTCTCATCACGATGCCCCAACTGCGTTATGTAATCTCGACCAGCCCCCTTGCAACCCTGTCCAAGTGGAATGTGGTCATCCGCAGATGTCGTAGGTATACGTAGCTGAGTCGTTTCGCAGTACTACAGTACATATTTTAACATCAGTTAGAATGCAAGACCGAATATTAATAGTTAGTTAAATACTTACACGATATAACTGTATATCCTTATTAGTCTTTTGGCTATATACAATAATTTTAATAATAAATAAGTTTATTATCAATTTTGACTTTGAGTTGCGATCTGATATCGGCTTTTCCCGCATATTTTGATGACAAAATAAGTTAAGTAACCAAAATTCTTTTGTTTTTGTTACTTTGTTAAAAACTTTCAATATGGTAAAAAGTTAAAGTAAGTTTCAAATATTCTACATGCAATCTACATACATGCAAACATGTTTTGTTGAATAACATTTAGTCATCAAATATCTGTGACATTATGTTAATATTACGTATAAATATTAATACATTCGTAATATTAATATGCAATACGGTATATGCAGTAGCTCGGCTAAAGCTCTTACAGTTGTATCCGAGTTGATTCAGTCAATACAAGTCCATATTTCAAAGCGTCTAAGACAAATGAATCTATAAAATTAATTGGACAAGTAATCGAAAACTCAGAAAGAATTTCTTCATCTCTGCTGTGGGGGAACAGGAAACAAATGAGGGGCGGACATTGAATAATTCGATTTCCTTATTTGCACCAATCAATATGTTTAAGGGAATCCGATACCGTGGTGAGGAGCAAGCGACCGCGGTTCTTGACATTGTAAATTGTTTTAAAAAGCTTACAGTATATCACATATCTCATATTAAAATTTGTTACGAATAACAATTTAGGAGTAACAGTATACAATTATTCATTTGTTTACTTAAGCATTTTTATTAATATTCATATTGTATTAAAGTAAACAACAAAGTTAGGATTCGTTCAATTTTTTTTTGTGAAATGAGTTTAGTAAGTTCTTCTAGACTGCATATAAACATATTTAACCTGTGTAGTATTAGTATAATTATTGAGTATGTATTTTTAATTATCATTATTACATTTGTTCACCATAGATAATACATGATGATCCTTTACGCAGGTTCCGAATTGCCGGAGTGGTTTCTTAGATTGACTCTAACAGAATGTGGTTGACATATTTTCGGCTCCGGTCAACGTAGGGAGATGAAATATACACGAGTTTTTTGTTTTTAACTACTAATAAGCATTTAAGCACAATGGTTTATCAAAATTGACACAATTATTGCCTGAAGTTCGTTTTGTATTAGTATGTAGCTATTGGTTATTTGATACAATGTGAAGCTTAACATAATATAAGAATAATATTCAACAACATTTTACTGGTTGTTCTGTTTGAAACATAATTGTAGCAACTTATCAATAACAGGCATTAGTCTGCAAATTGCGGTTTGCTAGGATTAGGTAAATTCAAATTGGAACGTAAACTCAGGTGCAACGGCGTAATAACTAACTTTTAAATGATCCCCAAACAGTTAAAGGGTTTGAGAAGCGGGCGGGCGCGCGTCGGTCGCAGACGGCATATTAGTAGATATAATTGCATTTGCTACCGACCTCACTGACGTTTCCTCCAGCGAAGCTACGGATCTTATAGACAATTGAGTTACCAACACAAACCACCCTCTGGAATAAGTTGCCGTTGATGAGAATATTTCGCATCTTGATTGACTTCTTTAACGACTTCTAAAGATGTCCTTGACTCTTCGGTTTATAATAAATATTCTCGACTCGAGAATTGTACAAGAAATCTGATTAAACTTCGAATGTAATAAGTATAACGCAGTATCTGGTTAATTAAGAAAAATACTCCGCTAAAAATAAGCTCATATTAAATTTTGTCCGTAATTCGGTCGGGTACTTATTTAATTCCGGATATAAAATTTCTGTGATTGAGTCTCGGCGGGTGGAGTTGAGGGGCGTGAATTCCAACAAAATTAGCACCAGGGGTCGAAATAAAAAAGCGAAAGAAAAATTTAATGAACAGGAAAATGCTCCTTTTTGCAGCTATTCCATCTATTTATCTACATCGGGATGCCCATTACCTTGCTAAGAGAAAAGTTTACATTTTTAATTTAATGATTCCACTTTGTGGAAGTTGGGCGGGTTTCGGCGAGATCTTAATTTGGGGATTTCTGAGGCGTCTCGTTTTGTAAATATTATTCCTTTAATAAGACCTCATGTCGAGGGTGGCTGCTGAAGTCCGTGATTACGACTTTCCTTGCGAGCTTCATTTTGGACCTCGTCATTTTGATTGGCGCTAATGAAATTTTTCCTACTCTATGCTATTTTCTTGTTCTTGACAGAATAATTTTCAGAAGGCCCGAGACATCTCGCGTTACGTCATCAACACACCCTGTAAACAGTGGCATTGGAGGCAATTTCATGACAGCTGAGCCGGTGTTTCTGTCGTCTTCATTAATTTTTTCACTCTTGTTAATGCAATTTCTTATTTTATCTCTCTTGTGAAGCTGAAGTGCGTGTCCCATCTGTAACAAAATTTCTAAATCGTCGAGTCCCAGCTGCGTCTGTATGGGCGATGACGTTTCGCTTTTAGCGGCTGTTTTAAAATTGAATATTTGATGCCGCATTCCCTTATGACGAATCCGCGGTGAGTGGTAAGAGCCAATTCTGCGGTAGATTATTTTTTGAATGGCCCTCTTAACGACTGTGTCCATTATCACACGATCCTGGATACGGTTAGGGTGCGATTTAGAATACGCTAGGTTCGGTTTGCTTAGGAACTTCTTTTTAATACGCTTTCTATAAAACAAATTTCATTCATAAACATCTTTGTTAAGTTTAAAAAAAATATTCAAATGGTACTAGGAAATACGTTTTTGTTTCATTAAGTACGTAATATATGAATATCAATAACAAATATAAGTATTTTTCCCGTTATCAAACAACTGTACGGCACTCGAATGTTCCCATTATAAACGCAAATGGTTACAGCTTAGTTCCTTTCTAATTACACTGATAAGCGACTTCAATAACGGTTGCTTTATCACGTTCGTACGTTTGGAATCTAATTGGAATTTTGCATGTTGATATGTGGACTCTCCATTGGTCGTTATTATGTTTGCTTTTTGATATTGATGTTTGTAATTCGAAGAGAAAAATAGTGCCGCTATACCTGAACCTACGGTGACAAGCGTTATTGATTGTTTTCGACATTTCGAAATAATATGTTTACATTTATTATTCAGTCGGACGATATTAAAACGTTAATGCTGCTATCAATGATGATTTCATTAAACTGCCACCTGCCCATGGCCGAGTGTGCTCAACGTTTCATATAAGAACTCTTGGCTTAATATTAATTAGCTGACAAGAGGTTCATTCCAATTTGTCTAAATTACGGCCATATTAATATATCGGGGTGCCAAATTTGCATTTAAACGTTTATGACAGAAACGTTATTTAGTAAATTACAGTTGTTTTAATAGAAATGATGGCTAGCGTTTTTTTGTAGGGTGGTAAGGGTCGGTTTTTTACCAAAGCATCTGTTGTGTGCATCGTATGAGTTTTTGTTATTTTAAAAGGAGACATGATGGATCAGTTTCAACACGTATTCGTCGGTCCCTTTGTTGCATGCTTTATGGCTTTGTAATGTGTTTCTTTGTTTGTTCAATGCGTGTTACAGGCGCTACCGAACTTTTTGAAAAGTTTGGTAAAGTCTCGGAAATCAGAATCATATCATTAATTCATTATTTTATGCTATACAAGTTTTGACTGTATACAGTAATTCATATTTATTTACATGGACTGAGATATTCTATCTATATTATAAAACTATATTTTCATTTATAATATACTAATGTAACTTAACATCGAAGTAAATCATTAATATATTTTAGTATTAAAAAACTTCATCTATCTATACTTAAGCTGATCTCAAAGCATCTTTTTTCTTACTCTCGAGGTATCTGCATCTAATCCAGATTAAATGACAAAACATTTCGGCTCTGCATTCAAAGGCGCCACTGCATAAAAGAACCAAAAAGTAAAGTCATTAAGAAAAAGTTTTCTGTAAGTGTGGGAGTGGTTTAAGATTTTAAGAGTATGTCCTTTAAAAACCACCGTTGCGTGTTTTTCAAATAGGATTTACAGCGGCTGGTGTGCTAGAAGGTTTCTTATCTTTGGACAAAAAATGTGTTTATCTCACTGATTCCTTTCAAATACTATTACGAGGACACATGTTACCATTACGTTTCATGCGACAGGGAATTTGCAGATGCAAAAAATATTTTTTGTTGATCGTTGTGTTGCTTACATACACACTCGTTAATTGAATTTACATGAAATTCATTGATGCCTTGTATAGCCGTGTTCTAGATACCTAATATTAAAATCTAGTCTGCTGTGCCGATTGACCGATTATTTACAAAGATATGTTATTTTAAACATCATAATAGTATTACAACTACGTAAATACTAAATTGTAATACTGTTTATAAGACAGGTACTTAAAGGAATAATCTTTAAGCAATATTTCGCGAACGTTTGAAACGGGAGCAACCCTTAATTGTAATATTCGTGGGGAACATTAAATAATATTTAAATCGAACGGGAATTGAAGCCCAAGAGAAGAGGATCCCAAAAAGGGCTTAGATCTGTAAAGACTCGTAAGAAGGATAGAGTTATAAAAGTATTGACACGGCTCCTTATTTTTCTTTTGGCAGAACAATAATAAGGACTCGTTAAAAATATCTATGAGTATTAATGTTCAAATATAAATTAAAAATATTGTGTATTTTTAATAATTTTGAACTATTATGGTTTGTTTTTGATACGTTTTCAAAAAAATTGTAATGAAAATTAAAAAAAAATATATAGCCGGTAAATTCCTCACTATCATAATAATGTTTTATAACAGTTTTCTTTGTACAAAACCAAAAATAGAAAATTCATAAATATTAAATCGATTGTCAGTTTGGGGCATCCAACACGTCCAAGTTATTTAAATCAATCGTACATTTATCAGTCCACATTGCATAGATTATTTTTTGTCGTTTATAACTTTCTCTTTCGGAAGACTCACAGCGAAACATTGCGACAAGTCGATATGCGGTTACTCAATCACATCGCGACGAATGACGTGATTACTCATAACTGTCGTCGTTATGTATTTTATGTAGGTAGAGCGAATAACACAAACCAGAATGAAATACACTGTTCCTAATTGAATCTGATTACGTAGGACGATCAATATCGCGCCTCATCTTCTATTGGTATTGCCACATTATTGCAGAGATTTGAAACAATATGAAAGCTGTTCAAAATTGCATATTTGTAGAGATGATTAAAGGGAACCTAAAATGTATAACTGTAATTATCAGTTATTTTGTTAAGATACCTTGTAAATATTTGATAATTAAATTAAAAAATAGATACAAATGTACCACTAACGACCTTATCGAAACCTATTTTTTTTTCCATAAATGTACGATTTTCGTATTTAATACAATTTTATGAAAATAAATGTAGCCGTGTCTAGTAGGTATTTGTTTTTTATGAACACCGCGCGGTAATTATCAAATTCTGTGAACGAATTCCATTAACTAATTTAATTCAAAATGTATCCATTTCCTTTTTGCAAACAAAATAATAAAGGCACATTTATAGCGGTTACAGAAAGGCGAAAGTGTACGTACTGAAATGAAGTATAGAAAAAAGAAACGAGCGCGAGTTTTGATTGATCACCGACTCGAAGCAGTTTTTTGTGTGAAATTAAAAACACGGACTGGGCATGCGTTGGATTAAAGAGGAATTTCAGACGGCCAATAAGCAGAGGGTCCGCGCCTTTGTTGTCGAAAACAAATTTTGAAATTAATTTATTTTTATAAGACGCGAAATCGGACATCGATTTCGCATTACGGTTCGGAATAATAGACGTGATTGATGAACAAATTTTTTGTGCTTTATGCATTGTGTTTTCAACTAATCTGTACTAGTTTAAATTATTTAAAATTGTTACACATTTTTACTCATATTAACAAATTATAAACAGTAATTTAAATATTATAATCACATCACAAACGTATTTACATACACGGAACTTGGTACAAACATCATACGGAGTATATTTAAGTGAACATTTGAAACGAACAGTCAAACCGCAAGTGTACCCCAAACGAGTAATTAAACCTTCTATAATACATTAACATCGTGCATACTAAATTCATGGAGACTCAGTCGAAATACTAGCAAGAATGGTAAGGGAGCGATGTGTAACACCCAATACCGCAAAGGTAAAGCGTAATAATAGTAGCTGTTTTGAGCTTTATGAACGATCAAAATTGCAGGAGCACGTGTATAAAATACACTTTGCAAAGTAGATTTAAATTTTAATACAAAGCTTTCAGTCGAGGGTTGTAAGTAATGTCTTGACGTTGGAAATAAGTGGAGCTTTCGCGAACCGTCCTATTTTTGGATCACTTACGTCAAATTGAAATTAACTAAATTCACTAAAGGTTATTGTAGCGATATGTTTAAATCGTATCTTTTATAAAAATATTGTTTTAATATTTAATATTTACGATAAAAGTATTACTTTACATTAATATAAACGTTCAATTTAGTCATCAGTGGTAACAATCCATCCGACCACTTACAATATATTGCAAGATTATATTATAACCAAATTGTTCCAATACAAGATAACATGATAATACGGGTTTTAAACGGAATTTAAAAAGTTTGGCATTATATTGACAGTGCCAAGTTCGCGAGGAATATCCACCCTAAGCGGTCCTCGGCGGAGACTCAGGTGTCGACTGCGGCCGATTCCACAAGACAATGCGTAATAATTTCATTTCACCATTACGGCGGCCATCTTTGCGAGTCGCACAGTTAGAGGGCATCGGCGCACCCCTCCATGGCAATTTGCATTGTAACTCGGACCACGTAGAAGGCCCTAACTGCCATACTACCACCTCCTAACTCTTGAATATATAATTTTGTTGCTTTTATTAACAGCAACTTTGCGTGGGAATTGGCGATAGCCTTCCGCGGCGACTGTTTATTGTAGACGATAACTTGCTAGATTTATTTTATAGTTTAGCAAGAGACTTTGTCCTGCGAGGGTTGATACGCGTTTTACGCGGACGATTTTATACCGGCAATAAACTAGTCCGATATACAAAGTCATTAAAATATTTACTGGATTTATTTGACAAGCCTGTTCCATTGAAATGTTTATTGGACCGCAGAATTACATTGTTGCTAATTAAACACTTGACCATGTCATAATAGGGGGATCGTAATGTTAGAATTAAATTAAAGTTATAAGTAATCGCTCTGTAAAATTAATGCATTGCAATTTATCCAATCGTAATGTAACATATGTTACCTGTTACATTTGCAGTTGACCATTTTATAAACGCGATTCTACACATGCCCTTTTGAAGTTATCTTTAATTGTTTTCCGTTTTATTTAGTTTTGTTTTATTTAAAACAAGCTACCACTTAAATGTTCTACCCCTTTTTTCTTTATTCTTTTTGATAGAACTCATCGTTCGTACAAAATTTGTTGACGGCGAAATTATAACACAAATAGGTAAACGAACATTTATGGGTGAAGACAACTTTCATAAATTCAGTTAAAAGGTTGAAATCACAGGGACGTAACGGAAATGGAAACAAATTACGAGCAGAACACAGTGATAGACGTAATCGTAATTGCTTGCCGACCGGCGCTAATGTAAAAGTTTTGCGCCAAGTCGGTTACGGCATTTAAAGTTTGTCTTGCTCTCTATAAATTAATGTGTTTGCAGTTCGCCAATAAGACATTATTAATGAAACGATCATATTAACAGTGTACTGAGTGTATAAAAATGTGGTCGTCACTGGATCCCAGGCAGATGTGAAATATCAAGTAATGGTTATTGAAATATTTTTTGTTAAACAAAACCAATTAATAAGTATGGAGTAAAATAAAGAAAAATATAGATTTTGGTTAAGAAGTGTATTTTCTTAATTATATAATGGGAATGAAAGTACATAATAAATAAATAAAGATTAGAAAATGGTGAGTAAACATAATGGAATTATTGAGAGTAATGCATTTGCCATTATTCTATACGAGTACATAGATCTTAACCCCAAGTCCCAACAGATATTTGAAATACATACATAGTACAGATAATATGTTAAATCCACGTTTTTCGATATTTTCCACTAGTCTGCTTTACTGTCTCGGGACGTTTAGTTTTCCTCATTTTTAATGTGTATTTAATATTAAAGTAGCACATCCATATAAGACAGTATAAAAAGCATTTTCATTGGATAAAAGTAAAAATACATGGTACTTTAAGAAAAAACTCTTAATTTATGTAACTTTTTTGAACTGCAAAACATAAATCGTGGTTAGAGTACAAGAAAGTGTGGAAATATTGGGCCCCGGTGAAGAATAAATTGTGCTTCTAATTCTAATGGCAACTTTTAGGGGAATGTATAATTCCATTTCGGGCATTAAACTCTTTGGGGTCGAAATATTGGCATTAATAACTTTGAAAGGTTTCTTAGGATGGCTACTCTGAATGGTACCTCTGTAACCGTTAAGGAGATGTTATTTAAGTAATAAAATTACACAAATACGTTTCTTATTGGCGTCGAGAAATATAATGTATAATTTATTTCTTCTAACATTCCCACACACTAAGTTAAGTGCTATTATGTGGGATGAATGAAGTGCAAGCCCGGGCATACGGGCTTCTTGTGCTGCTCGCACTCCATCAAGGATATTGACACTTCTCTGTCTGTCATCAGCTTTTGTTCTATCACGTGTTAGGTTACACATACACACAATCATGCACGTGTGCATATCGGCGATGAGATCCATTCTTTTGATCTTTTGATTACATCTTATTGCTTTTTGTTTTATCGCGAAGAAAGATCGTCACTGCAATCTTGAATGTCTTACATTGTTGCCTATGATAATTATCTCGCGTACACGTCTGTCTGCCGTAGTTGCCGTACCGTACGTATAAATGCGAAATAAATTCTCCTACAACTTTACGGGTGTAAATCATCATTATGAGGCGCACGATGCTAAAAAATGTATGGGGCAGGGACAACAAAACAAATGATTTCATGGACTCGGATTCTCTATTGAGACTTGGATGCCCATGTAAAAGATAATACAATTTCGCGTCGTTCGCGCGTTATAATTAGTACAAATTGTCTATTTCAAGCTTCAAATTGTAGAGTTAAAAAGGTATAGAAAGCATTATTGTTTAGTATCTATATACTATAATATTAATAACAGCGACTAGGTTATTTTACTTACATGAAGAGTAAATTGACTGGTTACGACGACGTTCCACGTTCAACGTTCGAATCCGATCTAAAATTAAAGCAGTTTTATTATTTTTCGTCAATAAAATAATTAAAATTGTTCCGGCTAATTCATTAACATAGCAGTTTTGAATTTTCAGGCTTCAAAAACATTCATATACACGAGTGCCTACTGTTGTAAAAAATGAAGTTTATATAGAAATCCGTTTATTTTTACTGCATACTATACATACACAGGCTTAAAGATAGCATCATAATTATAAATAACTTTGTAATTTTAATATGTTCATTCTGTTATTTCTTAACTCTGTAGCACGCTGGAATCTGGTAGTCGCGCGAGTTAATAGATTCGATAATTCATCGCGACGCGCGGCAATTGATACAGCGTCGACGGCAATGCGACTGACGACTTCGGATTGATGGCATTTGTGACGGAACAAAATTGTACTTAATTACTTATTAGAAGTCTTTTATGAACTTGTAGAAGGAAGCGAGCATACATTTCATCTTTTGTGACGGAACAAAATTATACTTAATTACTTACAAGAAGTATTTTCTGAACTTAAAGAAGTAAACGAACATGCGTTAGTAACGCATGTTCGTTTACTTTTCATGACTAAACAAATTGTACTTACAAAGATATCGTAAGAAATAAATTAAACCAGTTTCCTCCACCGCGTTCAAGTTTTAGTATTCAATTATTACTCAGGAATTTTAGACATTATCGAGGTAAATTATAAATACTATTGTCCTTACATAGTTCACTATTTTTCCTTTTTTTAAACTTAAACAAGTAAACGAACATGCAGTTCACCTTTTGTGGCGGAACAAAATTGTACTTGGAAAAATATTACGCGAAAAAAAAATTAAATCAATTTTTAAGCGTTGCTACTTGTGAGGACTATGGCCATTTCCTATGTAAATAAGCTTGTAAATGCATCTCTTCATCGAATTGCTTCAAGTTAGAAATGTATGTGGCAATTGTACCTCTCCGATGTAACGAGATCATCAAATTTAAAAATATGTTGTCCAACTTAAAATTTCATGATATCAATTGAGAAGTTTTCTAGATTAGACCATATATAAGGATTGATATTGTAAAATTATATGTTTTCTTTATGTATTGTGCAAGAAACAGTAATGTAACAAAGATCATGAAATGCATAATATCGAAATCATACAACTGAAAATATAATTGAACAGGGAGATGCAATGTGTTGTAACCGTTTTTCATGTAAATTTGTATTTAGAAATTTTATAATAAACAAATGAAAGTTTATCTGCAAGGATTTTGATAACGTTCAAAATATGCGACTGAGATGCGACTGCTGACTGTCTCTATAGCGCGTGGTCTCTTGTCTCAGTCTCCAAAACCAGTTTCGATTACACGCACAAGATTGTTGGTACGTTCGGTAATTTTCAAGTAATCATAAAATTGTTTCACATAAAATATTTCAAGTTCAAGCGAAACGGATCACAGTCACAAACATAATCGTAAACAGTGGCAAACCAGCCGTAACTGATAAAACAACTCGGATTTTTTGCCCTTTCCCTAAATACCATTTAAAAATCTATTAAATAGACCTACTTTTTGCGTCACTTTCCCATCGCAATGGTTTCGACGAGTAACTTGAAGCGATTCACTAAGCGATTCGATTCGATTCAGAATTGTTATCTTCCACTTGTGTAAGAATTTCTAACTCAAGCACCTTCATCAATTCGGCATTTACACCATCCAATAAACCTATTAGACTGTTTACAATTTTTGGTCAGTTACCAATAATGACGTTGAAATAGTTGTAAATCAGCATCTAAAAAGTCCATTCTTCATAATGTTTTCATCTGCCCCTAAAAGTTTTGCTACCGTAAGGGTATTTATAATAAAAACCAATTATAATAGGACCGACTTGAATACTTGCAGGTCGAATGCGGAATAAGCATACCGTTACTAATTACCGCATGTAAAAACTGCTGGAATTGAATCTAAACATTTGTCTCTTAACGAATCGTGTCGCGGCGGCTTCGGCTCAAAGTAAGATGATTCGGCGATTCTGTTCCATTTTCGAATGCGCGCTGCCCATTCGTTCCCTCAGCTACGCCT
Organism: Phocides pigmalion okeechobee; assembly: GCA_018251015.1. Classification (NCBI taxonomy): domain Eukaryota; kingdom Metazoa; phylum Arthropoda; class Insecta; order Lepidoptera; family Hesperiidae; genus Phocides; species Phocides pigmalion. The sequence goes on from DWON01000041.1 coordinate 33,487, forward strand.
ACCCAATAAATTAAATGCCTCGCGTAGCACACCGCATAGTTACAAACTAATGAAATCTCGAAAAGATCTCAACCCATTTTCTTAACAACTTTTCCGAAAGAGCAGTCGCCTTCAAAGATTTACCCTAAGAAATAATTCCGCTAATAACGCTCGGCGCTCACACGGCCATGTTATGCAACCATAGGAATTTCATTAGATACACACGCGTCTGTTTGTTAAGGCGTTTTCCATTGCTAAAAGTTTCTTGAGGCGGGGATAATTTCTTTTTTTTTTTTTGGGGGGGGGGCGCCCGCCCCCCCCCCCCGTTTTTTTAATTATCCGGGCCCATTATTCCCCTTTGTAGGTTTTGATATGTAAATTCGCGATTTTATTAAACAAACCATGATGCCATTCGAGGGCAGCGAGCCGGATTAATAGCTTCTTCAGATTTGTGTAATCGCTTTCTCTTAAGATAACATTAAGATACGAGGGAGATTTTCGCTTTTCAATACTCACCTTTACAGTGTATTGTTACCCTATCTCTATATTTATAAGATCGTTAAGTAATTCAAATAGTAACTTAAGGACAATTTAGGGTGTTTTGAAGTACGCGTCCCTTTGATTTAGCGTTGTCTATTTTGAGGACTGATTGTCAAACTTCAAAACAAAGTTAAGTTTACAAAGTTTCTGTAGTCAGTTCATAAAACTCATTTGACTGACACTCGTTAGATTGGCTACGATGGCATCACCACCACACCTATTTTTACCTTCCAGTAAGTGTAATAAGGCCAGGATAGTGATCTGTAGCGACACAACTTAGACCTCAATAAACACTTTTGAAATATCGGAAATTGACAAGGACTTCAGGGACACCTACCTTATTTGGGTCCGTTTTTAGAATTTCATGGACAACATTAATCACTTTATATTAGGCTGTATGCTTTACACTTGTACTTATTGATTAAATTTGTGATTTGGGGAAACCATATAAATTTATAAAATTCCAGTGTCCATATATTTGTGAAAATGCCCGTCTTAAACGGCTTGACCAATTTTGGTGATTTTTTGTACTTATGGAATATCTGGATAGTTGTTAGCTAGGACTCAGTAAGTGGCGCTAAAGTCGATATACAGGTTTATTTTTAATAATGTTGTAATCCCAAAATTACAGCCTCCCAGAATCTCTATTATATATATATATATATATTTAATATTAATATTATAGTATTGCATGGAATAACTTGGGTCCACCAATATTTTATGAAAGTAACTATTCAGATGAACCTACTCATGTTAGGTACTTACACGCCGTTTGCATTTTTATAGCTCCACCACATATATCATGCGACAATGTTGAGTGTAGAATGTTGTTGCAATTTATGCAGATTATTATTACGGCAATTTCGTCGACTGTTATCGCCCTACAAATTGATCTGCACATACAGACATAAAACGGGCGTTACTGTCGAAACTACCCATTCGATTTAAGCTTAATTTTTACCCTAGCACTATTAATAATTTACACTGGATACCGCCAACGTTTGCGCCATATTACAGAGCATAAATTAATAATGTCGTTCGCTTGTTTAACTGCGAATCAGATGAGTTTTATTGACAATTTTGTTGGGAAAGAGCAATTTGCGGGATGGCCGGCCAGTGTCACCAAGTGGTCACCAAATAGGGGAGTCCGGACCGCCGAGGGAGAGCAAATTATGGATTACAGACAATTGTATTCATTACTTAGGCCCTTTTACACAATAGTATACGAACGGAGGTAATCAAGGCTAACAAACCAGTGTGCAAGGAATTACTTAGTATTTTTGTTTCGGTTAACACTCGAGGGTAATGTTGCATGTAGTTAGTAAGTCGAAAAGTTTATTGTTTCAAAGTCGCAGACTTACGAAAATGTTTTCATGTTACTTGAATATCTTAATAGAAACTAGGCAAAGTACAACTTTTTAAATGTTAGTTTGCTTTGAAACGTTACCCAAAAATACTAAATTAGACTCAATGTTTCTTTTATGAAAATAATTGTCTTTTAATATTCACACATTTAGCAGTGAACTACTTTCTGACTGTACTGGTTGTCATGGAAAAATACGTAAACAAAAGGTGGCAAATCTCGTTGATCAGCGCTATATCTTTTCTACTTTATAACAGCAATGAGACATTTACCTTTTCAACGCGGAAAATCTTTAATAATGTATGCGCGATCGTTTTCAGGTAAGATGAAATGTATGGAGTTGGTTACAGAACTTCGAAAAATGGCAACGACCGCTTGACACCACGACGGTTGTATGCATGCTTGCTACTTGTACTATTTAAAAAAAACTTGTACACTTGTAGATCTAAAACCAGAGGAGATATTTCCATGTACTAAGTTTACGACAATCAAAATTTAAGGATAATCGGAATATTGGAACTTGTCAAAAGTAATTATTTTTTAATCTTTTCAAATAGGTTACGGCCTCTTACATCGAAGATGTGTGGTTAGAATCCCTTATATCTATTTTCAGTTATTACTTACCTCGACCAAAAGAAAAAAACACGAGAAAATTTGCAAACTTAAGAATTTTCCGTTGAAGTTTCTTAAAAGTGCAAATTACCAATACGCACTAGGCCGCCGTTGGACTATGGCCCTTTTCAATTCAGAGAGGAGATATGTATCCAACAATGGCAAGGAATGAGTCGGTAAAGAAACAAAACCTTCAACATATAGGTTACGTAAAATAGTATTTCGAAAAGCGAACACAAGGCAACTCATGTAAATTGTCTGCTAGTGTGCGCGCACCTTCGTAGCAAATTGACAGGGAAATGCAAATGCAAATGTTTCTATAACATTACTGTAACTCAATATGCGCACGAATGTACACAATTGCATTTGGGGTTGCATTGAGAAGCTGCCACACCACTATTATTGTGCAAACAGGGGCTTCTGATACGATATTCTATATCTAGATCTACCAGTATCACAATTTACAATATTTAATACAACGAAAACTTCATAACGTGTGACTTGAGTCTATTGTTCGTAAATTTAGGTAAAATGTGAGATAATATAATTTGATGTAACCACGGTTTATAGGAAAGACGACTTATTTTTGTTGTTTTAGAATTTTTGAAAAGTCGTGTCGGTCATGTAATGATAAGTTCATACGAAGATAAAATATATATTAATCACTAAATTCAAGGTCTCTAGCCTTATTTAAAGTACGTCAGAATATTTTTCTGGAAGAATGTCAAACGAGTCAAGAATGCTAGACATTTAATGTCTATCGGTTGCTGCAACTCCTGATAATCCACATTTAACTTTAAATAGGACTGAAGCCTATCTGATAGCAACCGTATACATACCTCACTTTAAGTGTAGCTTCTTACCACACCTGGTACCAAAGCAGTTGCTTCACCTTGGATTATGAAGACAGCTCAGAAAACTCCTTGATCAGCTAAAGATCTGTCACCAGTAACAAAAACGAAAAAAAGTCACTCACACGTACTTAAATTAATATTAACACTCGAGAAGCAGCTCAAAGTTTTTAGTTTTGGACTCAGTAAATAAGAAAATTATTTTTTGTTCTTATGTAAAATATTATGTAGATAGGATATATGATATACATCTTCAAATCCTATTACAATAAGATCATATTACCCTTAGGCGTCTCTATTTTATAGGATTATCAATAATTATACGCCATTGATGTAGGTCATTAATGCCTTGTGGGTTTTCATCCATTATTAGTTTTCATTAGGAGAAGTTATAAATATGTGGACATTTATTTTTATTTCGGCTATTAAATGAATCTGTCTTTTTTATTTATAACCTGCTATTGTAGATCTTGTTAATCTACACCTATGAGCCGATCATTTCAGTCTTTAGGTTTTTTCTGATTAGTATTACCAAGTGATGAGGTAAGTATTCTGAATAATTAACCTTTTTTTTCTTTTCCGATCGCATTACTTTTGGGGCGCCATGTACAGACATCTATGATTTCTTAACCTTTTCTTGAAATTTATATTTCATCACCTTTGCGAATCTTTGACTTGTACAAATTGGTGTATCGATCGGTAATGACATTGCAATCGAATTATTAAGGATTTTATTTCAGCACACGGCTTGTTCCAACTAATTTATTTAAGATAGAAACAAAGGAATGTCAAATTTTGGAGAAATACGAAATAATAACAGTAAACTTGAACTTTACGATTGAATATACTCATATCTTATCGCATACGAGCAAAACGCGCTGTCGCTTCGAATTACCACAAGCTTTTGTTATCGTTCAATTTGATTTCGCCGCTGGCTGCTTTATTATTTTAATGAGACTCAATTTTCAGGGATAATTGAATGGACGTCGCGCTGCTTCGATTATTATTTCATTGGAAACCTAGGCACAGGTAGTTCATGCGGAGAATCGCCACAGACTAATTTACTAACAGGACCCTAAATTGCTTTGTCCATTAGTGAAACGTTTTAGAGCAGTGTATTTGTAACGCGAATACCTGTTTGGAGTCTCGCAATATCTAAAAACTCTAGAAACAGGTATATATATATAAACATGTTTTTTTCCCGTTAATTTTTTGATGGTTTTCAAAATATGCGTGGGAAAGATTTGACAAATATATTACATTAGAAATAATGTAACGCACAACAATGTACATTTCGTATTTTTTTCTTGTTTATATGGATGGACCTTTCAGGAATATTATCGTGTTGATTAGACAAATACTTTAAAACATATTATAGTAAAAGCCTTATTTTATTATAATGGCAAGAATGCTAAACACAATTGCGTGCTAAATAGCGATCGCAATTCTCTGCGCGAGATATGAACCATGTGTCTTGTCACAAACAGCACCTATCAAACGTGGATGTGGTTGATTTATTTTGTATGTTTCGTACGAAGAGTTTTTTCTCTTCGTATACAAAAAAGTTCGACGTTAGAACAAGTTGACATCAGGTGGATGGTCATTTCTATAACTTCACTTAAGTAAATACTACGTCTGCCGTCTACGTTAAATGATGAATACAAGTTTAAAGTCTTCAAACACTAGACATCTGTTTAAATCATGTATCATCATTATATCTAGTGACTAATAGACTGACCTCTCAAACGGACGTCCTAGGTACGAATCCCTAATTGTACTTTTAATTTTTAGAAGTTATGACCGCATTGTAACGGACATATGGATACATGAGAGTTTCAAGAACTCCCAAGAACTTTCAAAAAGTTCCCAGCGATGTATGCAGAAACTGCATTTGGCCAAAAGGGGTGAACTAATGCATCTCCCATGGACACGCCGAACGAGAAGCCAGGATCTTAACCACTGCTTTTATAACTGTGATAACAGATACTGAAGAAAATTTCAACTTGTATAATTGATAAAGCACTTCTTTAATGGTAGATACCTACACGAAAAAATCGAATAGCGACTAGTCAGTCCCCACAAATAAACAAACCGGGAGAGTCATAAACTAAATTAATTACACATTGACTTTATTTCGTGCGTAATAGAGTAACGGCCAACTAGTTTTGCCTATAGTAACAGTTGACTTAGTGCCGACGGTTTAATTAAAGGGGGGGATTTGATTTGTGGACTGCAATTTCCAACAATTGATTCGAAATGTGAGCATATTTTTTTATTATTTTGTTATGATTACTTGTGGTTAAAGTGATGGAAGTACTGGTACCTGCATTTTACACTGATCTTCATCCTGTTACAGAAGGAAACACATATACACATAAAATTAGAAAAAGTAAGAATTATAGTAAAGAATTACAAACCCTTCAAAAAATTAAAAAAAATCTTATTGAAATGAAGTCAGCGTGTTTCTATTAATTTATTCTAAAAAGGAAGTTACATATGTTTATAGTCGGTTTCGATCCAATTTAACACATATTATACGCTCGTTAGATAAATTCAAATTCAAATATTTAATTTCATTGTAAAGTATTTACATACACTTAATGAACGTCAAGAGTACAATGTAAAATCAGTACATTAGCTTTGAGGTACTTCTAATATCTTTGGTAGTATCTGTCAGAATAAATAATCTTATTTTTTATGTGAGAAGAGTAGCAAACGAGTGTGCAATCCACCTGATGTTAACTAGTCGCAGCAGATCCACGTATAAAAACACTGAGCTTGAACGCAGAAACTTTGCTACTCCTGAGAACTAAGATGGTCGTCTCGCTTCAAAATGTAGCCGGCAACCGCACCTCTCCAACGGAAACACAACCGTGGCGGTGGTACCTCCCCGGTCGAACTATAGTTCTCTCACCTTTTATTTTATTCAATTTCAAAACTTATTTATTGAAAATGATTCTGGGCATACAGGATCACGCTACTATTTTTCAAAGCGGCGAGACCATATTTAAATATGTGTGAAATTGTGGCATACAACTATTTACAATCAAAATATAGACGGCATATTTGCCCATTATTTCTAAGATAAAATAGTAGAATTAACGTAACAAATAATAATCACAAATATCACGCGATTAATATTTGATGAACTGATTTGATTGCTCTGGCATTCCTCACTTGTTATATTTGGATTTTTATTACGTTATTCTTGTTTTTCGTATAAAAACACATATTTGTTTTACTTTCGGCGTGACAGTTAGATGTCAGTTGATATTATGAATTTGTTTAAACATAAACAGGTAAGTATTTTCCAGAGATATTTCTGTCACACGAGAGAAATACACGCTGTTGGTGACGCAGTGGTAGTTAATCTTTTTTTCGTAACGGCAAGGTTCGATTTTGCGTAGACGGGAAGTGGAAAAATTGAGACTTAGCGTAATGGAATTTGGCTTAACCTCATCTTAATATAAACGAAGTATCGCGCTCACCAGTGGCACAGGGTTGACGAATGGTCATTGCTCGGATGTACAAGTGGAAGAATTAATACTTGACTAGCATAATGAATCATAGTCTCAATCTGCCTTATTAAAAGACGAGATTCGTGGTTAGAAGTAAAAGAAAGGTGATAGAAAATAGTTAATATTCAAGTGGAATTAATCATATTCTCAATTTATCTAATTAAAAGATCAGATTCGTACCTAGAAGTAGACCAAAGTTAATGAAAATGCATAGTTAATATTCAATCGGAAAGTTGAAATTCGGCCTGCGTAATAGCCCATGACAGCCCATGAACCTAAAGGTGGTAGAGCCGTTTGAGCTCGCCCGGGGCGGTACCACCGCCACCCTCATAACCCGCCGTAAAGCAACATTTTCTTCATGTATTGTGTTTTGGTTGGGGAGGTGTGGTTGCCGGATACACCCTATTGGAGGCGACCATCTTAGTCTTTAAGAGTAGGAACGTCCTTAAATAGAACTTCAGTTCTGTTTGAGATTGGACGTGATTGTCCATGGGCTGCAGTGACCACTTAACACCAGGTGGCCTGCATACCCGTTTCTTATTCTTTCGCAATAAAAAAAAAATCATAATGAGAGGTGGTCTGTAGTTAACATTGGAATAGATTGATGAAGAATGGTCACTTCATGGATGTACAAGCGGGGAGGTTCCAATTTGGCCAGGGTAATGAATTATGGAGACAACCTGCCTTAATAACAGAGATTTTAGACCAGAGTGGATAAAGAATGGTTATTGTTCAAATGTATAAGGAAAGGTTGAATAGCTGTGCGTTAAGTGACCCACGTGCTGTGGTCGGCGACCGCAGACCGCGGCACGCGACGCTCGAGCCTCACATCCGTTTGACCTCACACAATTTAGTGCACAATATCGTAATGGACTTGGACTGCACTTCTGTGTGATTAATTGGTTGAATTTTAATATCAAATTGCATTTACAAGTTTAAAAGTAGATACACAGACAATTCAATACTAGATGTCAGGTACATCTGCAATATACTTTTCATACCTATGTTAGTTAATAATAATAGTGAGTTCGAATAAGTTGGACGTTACATTTAGAGACACAAATGTCTTTACTGAGCCTCTAGTTTTGACTAAATAAATCTCTATTTAGATAAATTAATCACAAAATTTGCATTTGTTAATCTTTGAAAAAGTTTTAATAAAGCCAAAAGTTTATTTACTTGTTGCGAGGTACATCTAGAATTATTGCGTTCATATACCTTATATGACTTATTTCCGAGTAACAAATATATACTTCGTTTGTTTAAAGATAAATATTACGAAACACAGACATATTGCAGTTTTAATAATGATAATCAAATGAGTAACAAATTGACGTCATACCATTAAATAAAAGTTTCAAAGATTAAAGACGATCAATTAATTACTGCCCCACTGCTGTATACGCCACGTCTTAGAATAAAAAGTGTTACTTCGTAACGCTGTTCAAATACAGATTTGTATACTTGACACACTCGCACCTTGGACCTTAATGCGAAATACTAGAATCTTGTCACTAACCTACACTAAGTAAACACTCGCGAAACAATTGATTAATTCTGTGGAACAATGTTCAACAAGAGACAGAACTAAGTGCGAATAATATAATCATTCGCAGCGTCCTGTTACAATGTTCTTCCGGGTGTGTATAATTAGACCCCGATAGGTCATCTGCACAATGCATTATATTTAAGATCCATTTAAGAACCGTTAGCGGGAACCCTATAAAGTGAGAGATTAAGTTTCGACAGCTCTCTTCGCGTGACTAGTCAACTTAATACGTTTTTTTTTGTTCCCATACACAGTTTCAAGCAAATTGATTATGTCTATTAACTTGTTTCTCCTAAGTGACAGCCCTGGCTATTAAAGATGGCTGCGGTTTGATTTCGCTAAAAATTGTAAAATGGATAGATATTTTAGGTCTATTCTAGAAATGGCTTGGAATGAATAAAATATTAACCCAGAAATCAACAAATGCGCAATAACGTATAATAAGTACATAATATCATAATAAATTTAAAGTTCAATCAATAATTTAAATAAATGTAAATATTTTATTTACAAGTTGAATACATTTAAATATGAAAACTAAACATAGGAGTTAAATAAAGACTCGTTATTGGGACAAAATCATCTGCACACCAAGAATGTATAAACAAACATACATATTTTTCTATATGAGACTGTGTAACGAAACATATTTTTGTATTAAATAATTTTATTTCATTTCATATAAAAGGTGTACATTAGAAATAAAAGTCATTTGTTCAAATATTTGCATACAATTGTATATCAAATTTACTTGTTTACAAATTCAATTTTTTTATAACAGTTTGTTAGCTATTGTATGTTTTATATTGATCCCCCTTTCCAACTGAAATATTATGTTACAAAGTCACAATACATTAAACCGCTACTCTTATCGAAATTTTATATAATCAATTGCTTATTTATTTGTGAAAGATAAAATTTCCCACCGATAAAAAATAGTAGATATAATAATACTTTGGTGTTGATGCGACAAACCTATATCATTACAACCGTATTTGCTTAGTTATGCAACATGAAAAGAAAGACATATTTTCGTGTACACATGACATTAGTTTAATTTGTTATATTTGTTCGAGATAAGGAGTTGAGAAGCTGGGAACGGAAGTTGGTTATGTGACGTATGTCAAGGAGCGGAGATAATGCTCTCAACTATTGAGTTAAACTTATAGCCCTATTTTCATTCAGATTTTTTATTTGTTTCAAAATTAAATATTTAGACAGATGCTTATTTCCGGGACCAATAATAGGCACGATAATAACGTATATTACCTTAAAAGTACATAAGTGTTGAAAAATCCACTCTGTACTGACAGACATATATGAATAATTGTTTTGTTATGTTAGAAGAGCATACGAACATGCCAGTCACATAAGGTTAAGAAGGTGATGCAGTCAATAGAAATCCAAATAGAGCCTCAATCAGAACAAATGTCATGTCTGGAGTCGTATTAAGATACGTTACTACTCCTAAGGTCGATAGTAACTTCACTTGTTAGCGTAAGCAACCACATTTCCCTGGTCAAAACACTAAAATTACTTCACGGCGTGTTATATTGGAAAAGACGGTACCAACTCGGTCTAATTCTAAATCTAACAATTATTGCATATAAATTGTGGAGGTGGGTGTCGTAGATCTAAGTCCTTTTATGAGACATCGAAATCATTTTTATTTGTTACTGAGAATCAAACTCGGAATCCTTTACAGAAACGGCTGGCAAGATATCCATTACACCGTACGAAACAAGCGAGTAAGAACGTAGTTTATATATACAAGAATATGAACATCGAAAATCGGGATACGTACTTCACACACTATTAACATAATGAAGCAACTAATCAGTCTAAAATTAAAAGCGAAAGATCTCATCATAACCCGGATGTAGAACACAATACAATGATTCCCACATGCCTCCGACAAAACAAAACAAGGTTTAAACATCTAAACGCTGAAATAACAAACCGATTACGCCATGATCAGTGCTATATTGGGGCCCAAGTTACAAGCTTACGGGAACGCCTAGACTAAATTACATTTACACTACATGACACTTATTACATTAAGACGTTTCAACGGAAATATTTATAGTGACTTGAAAGAATTGAAACGAAATATTGTTTTGATTTCAATAACTTCCAACTGTTCTCAATGTCGCTTGTTGATTGTAACTTGCGCTGAATTAGTGAAAAGAGCGCTGGTATTCTCACTCAGCGATCCAATATTTAATAGTTTTATGATGTATTATCAAAACAAATCTCGGCTAGTTACTGTGAAGCTGCGAGTACGTTTCGGCTGCAATTGATGTACAAGCAAACAGTTTTGATAGTTGGAGTAAACTTGTTATGCGGTTTAATAACTGGGGGTTTTAAATTCTGTGCTATTCTGAATTACAATTAGCTTATATTTATGCTCCAACAGTAAGCATTAGAAAAGGTTAGTGAAGTATGGGAAGATCTATGACCAATAGTGGGGAACATAAACGATTTCAGCTATTACTTATATTGTGATAATAGGTTCTGACGTGTTTTGATTTGAACGTTAAAAATGAAAATTGAAGTGTTCAAAGTGAAGATTTTTAAGTAGCTAAGTAGGAATTCAGGATTAAAATTTTTAAGCAACTAAAGAAAATGCCCATCTGACTCTTTGTTTTTTGTCTTTTTGTTAATAATACCTAGGCCCGTAGGCCTTAACGATTTGAATCGATATAGATATTAGATTGAGTGAGAGAATATATATAAAAATAAAAGAACCAACGTATGATAATATATTACATTTCATACCGTTATAATTTATCAAATATCAACATGCTCAGGATACCTAAATTATAAATTCTTACATATTTTGCAACTAATAACGATTTAATTATCGTTTTGGTTATTTTATATTATGTATTTTTATATTTTACCAAAGATACAACGTTATATTTTGTTCGTGTTATAAATGTAAAGTATCAAAACACTTCACTCATAGTGTAGAACAAACAGAAGCGGTCGATACAAAAGGACTTAACATGTTTTTTCATCATATTTTATTATGAACTTCTGTTCAACATCCAGATGTTCGAGTCTGATCAAACAAAAGATTTTTCAGACGTACTTACATAGCGTCAGAATGTAACTATTACATTCGTGATTTATGAATAACTTCTGTTTACTTTAAAGTTCCCGTCAGTATTTTTAAATGCATACCGATCATAAGAGTTACTCAATTATATTTACTCATCGCATAGATTCTCGATTCTTGTCAGTTATTTTTATGAAATCTGATTTTTGTGTATTAAGATTAACATTTGTTGTATAAAATGCTAAGTGATAACTCACGGGTTTGCTCGCCAAATGTAAGCTTGAATTGCTTTTTATAAACTCTATCAATAAGTAATTTAAATGCTTGTTAGTAAGACTGTTATTTTAACTATAATTATTATTGCTCAGTGCTCAGGGCCACGAAAATATAGTAAGATAAGGCATAAACTATATGAAATGATAAAGATACGGGTAGTCTGAATGTATAATTATGAGGTGGATCAAACCAATAGCTTTAGAATTATAAAAAAATAAATAAATAAATAAAAAAACAGATAGCATTTTACTTTTATATACTAGTAGCGAAAAAGTTTAGTTCTACGTTTGGTCAACGCTGTTAGTGACATAAGGAGTGGTTTATATCTTACATATACATTTGCGATCGTTGTTCAGAGCGGCCACAATGCGTTTTTGTCATCATATACCGTATAGGCACAGACTTACGGAAGAATGTTTAGGTTAGATTATTATTATAATTAGTTTTAATTAGTTTAATATAGCATATTAAAATTTATTAATTATATGATGCAAATGGCATACGTAAACATTGATATAGTAGGTATGATTAAACCATTTACTTAAAATATGAGTTATTTTAATATTATAATAAGCATATGAGTTACGTACGGAACTCTCCCACGTATGGCAGCTCGTCTTGGCCGTATTTGTTAAATTACTTCCTTACTCCTTGTCGACAGCGTCGATGTTTTTCTAATAACCTGTTTAACAAATCATAACGTTTATTTTTGTTCCACACTGAACGATCACACGTCCGGGACTCTATTCTGTTTCAAATCTCCGCCGTGTTTGTTTTCATTATTTTCAATTTTTATTGAATATACAAAATGAAGTTAAACATGAGAACGAAGCATAAAACGGTGTTTATCAAATTATTCCGTGAATAATTTCGGAGCAACGATAGTTTCATGGAGTGTCGATTTAGGAGCGGCTATGATATGATCATGCTTACGATTATAATATATTAATGAAATTGAAGTAGCAAACGAGAATACAGTCCATTAAAAAAAAAGTTATTTTGTTCATCCGTGATTAATCCTAAATAGAATTAGTGACTTAACTGAGGCTTCAAATGTGTTACTAGGATCAAAAAACTAAGTTTGACGACCTTTTATATAAGTCTCCCTTACCCTTTAAATTTGAAAATAGTACTTTTATACTAAAAGAAATAAATAGACATGGTGGTTAGTTTTGGTTACAATAATTACTATTTATTTTATGTAAATGAAAATCTAAAGTATTTGTTTGCATGGTTCCACCACTCCATTTCTATAGTTTACAAAGGTAAAAATAAAACTACATTTATCTTTCAAGTGTCTTTTTAATGGTTGTCGATGAAACACATGCCTCGTATTTTTTTCTTTTCGGAAATAGTTAAAAGCCGCTGATGGCATAACTATATGACTCGACATTATTTGTAGCCCGAATTAGATGAAATTAATTTAGGAAGCAACAAATGTGGCGCTTACCAGGTAGTGTAATTTTTTTAAGGGCCCATCTTTTTTATAAAAAAAGTAGCGGCGGGAACGGTAGCAAAACTTTTTCATTGTTCATGATGAGGCGTATCACTATCGACGAAAACTATTAAATATACAAAGGACCAAAATGGTGCTGCATTTGAAAACTGAATAAAGTTAGGTCAGTTCCAATATGAGAGAACTTTTAATTACCTCAAACGAATTTGTATAGGTTAAATGTAACTGGCGCCAGGGAAAAAAAATCTTCTAATATCCGCCGAATGACTGGTAATATTTTTCTATTTATGTTCTTCCGTTACATAGTACTATTCTTGTTTGTTGCATTGCTATTTTCAACTAAATATATTTACTATAGTCATAGGTTAATTATCTATTGTCAAAACATACAAAGCGTTAGGCATTAAGGTTAAATATGATTTGCCTCTTACATGTTTTTATGACAACATAAACCACAATAGAATCTTTTACGTTATTTGTTTTGTATTGTTCACAAAAATACACGTCATAAACTTAAAAATCGCAATGTCGTACAATTTTTCCCATTTGGATTTGTGTGTTAGGGCGTGACGGAGCGCGCGGCGCGGTCATTCGTCCAGAAATTGTATAATTTTACACAACAAAACAGACCTCCAATACAGTCCGCGTGAATAGCCATGTCCAAACCAACACCCATCAAAGAGTCAGAACAAAACATGCCAAACGCACCATTCGCCACCAATCCACTGTAAAGTGGGAAATGAAAACATCGACAAAGGGAAATCAATTATATTTTGTTTCTTTTTCTGCATCAATCCGTTGCTAGTTATTGTTCTGCCGGTTCAACGTAAAATTAAATTTATAACATTACAAATCTTATGTTACTTGATTTAACGTTTATGGAAAACATAGTAAGAAAACTTAATTCATGACTGAAATTTCCATATGATATTCCTTAATTTTACTAGCTGACTAGCTGCTCATAGAATTAGTAAGCTTAGCTCATAGAAGTAGTTTAGTTCGGTCATTGATAACAGACACATTTCATAGTATAACTTTAGAAAAATAGTGAGCCCTCGGAACAGCTAATCGTGTATGTCAGAATCCCTCCGCTGCCATCTGCCACAATAGATAACCGTTGGGAAGAAAAGTTTTCGAGTGACGACAACGTCTCGGCGAAAGAACCACAAGTTACTCCTTACCTAAGCGAACTTAGGACCTAAAGATACCAATGGAATACTATTAAATTCAGAACGTACAAGATCAGGTTAATTAGAGACTTATTATTATATTATAGTTTTGAACCTTGAATGGCTATTGTCGCTCTTAAAATACTTTTGTAAGTTCTTAAAGTACGTAACAATTAGCAGGCAGTACTTGATTGTGGTGGTCGGTAGCCCAGCTGTGAGACTGCAAAATGTCGATGATATTTTACTTGATATAAATGCCTGATTCAATAAAATGTTTAAAAGTCGAGTAAGTAATTCTTAAAGGGGAATTTCATAACGACGACGGGAGAAATGAAATAAAACGTTAATATGTCTGAAGCTATTACCAGTCTAACAATAGGGCACGACAAAGGAAAATTTTAAGATAGCTCTTTGGCAACCGGGATAAAGTTACATTGATAACATTTTCTTTGTTAAAGAAATAGATTTAACGTCTCCTAATATGCACAGTAAAAGGTATTTTATTAAACGTACCTATCAGAAAAGAAAGGAGTATAGAAAAAAATTCTTAAAATTTTAAATAATAACACACAATCTTTTTTATTACAATTTCTTATTATCTAGATATGGATGTTTTATTATTGTGTACAAACTTATGTAACACATTCATTTGGTTTAACACATTAAATGGTCTATTTTTTAAAGTTTTGGCATAAATATCAAACCACCATATTCTTTTAAATATCTTAACAGGTTTTCATTAAACTACAAACCATTGAAATTTATCTTGCTTTGGAATAAAAAAAAACATCGCGTCTTACATTGACCAAATCGAAAGGTACTGTGCAACAGATAACGACGCATTACACAAACAAACACAAACAAACATGTATGTATGTATGTAGATACATGTACTCTTCAATCGGGGAAAAAACAGGAATATGAAGATTTTTATAGAGGATATCTATAAGCACAGTCAACTATATTGCACCAGATTAAAGTACCCTTTGAAACAAGAATGTAACAATACAGGAGTGGCATCAGCATTTAATTCTAAACGAATAAAATAAAACGGATCGCGAGTCTTTCTGAAGATGACGTCTCTTTCTTCGGAGCAGTCATCGAGTTTCCTTTGTAATTAAATATTGAAATTAAGAAATGAACAGCCGCTAATTACAAGAGCTTGTCCCTCGGGGGCTGATTATGTTTCCCCTGCATTGCTAGAAAGGGATGTTTGGGGTGGTACTTCTGTTATAATATTACATTTAAAATTATTATAGGAGTTACAATTGTTTATTCATGATGGTAATATTTTAGGATGCGACTCAAAATTCACAATTATTTTACAATTTCATTAAGTTAAATAAACCGAATTAAAACCTTATCAAAACAGATAATCTTTGGGTTGGTTATCTTTTTGCAAAACAGATTGTAACAACTGGATAAATTTTAATCGGATTTCTTCACAGGATACTTAAACAGGAAGACAATATTATAGGGGTTTTTGTGTAAAAAAATCGTGCATATGAAAGCAAATTTTCAATAATTTCTTTTCGGATATTTTTTCTATTATTGACATTTTGCATAATTTGTACATTTGAGTACATTTATGACATGCAATTTAATAAAATGAAATATAATCGGATATAAGTAAATTGAATAAAGTTAGAAATTTTGATAATGTCAACGAAAGTAATAAAAAAGAAATTGAGTCATCATAATATAGTATAGTAGCAACATAAATTCAGTGTTTGGACATTTCAATTATCCGGACCACGTGGCGTGCCGACAAAGTTCGTGCCAACAGCAATAAAAATTAGAAAAAAGAACAAAATACTTACGTGATCTTTCTAGTAGCCTCTGTCTACTATTTTTATAGGTACACTGTTTTCTGTTACAGACATACTTGGATGTCTTACTTACATTATTTTATTGCACATGAAATTCGAGTGGTTGTATTTACAGGGTCACGTTGTTGGCTTATTTAAAAATCCTTTTTTCAAAGTATAGAAGACAAATAATTGTACATGGTTACAGATACAGATACTCGTTTACTTACATGCGGTTTCTAAATTCCATAATGTGGAGGGACAATCTACAATACAATACAATACAGTACAATAAATGAAAAAAGCAAATTAAATGTAACAAAATAGTAACAATATCCATAGCTTTAGGAAGTTTATGCTACTTAAGTTAAATGTACTTAAAATAAAATGATGCAAACTTAAAACATTAAAACGCTTTCCGACCGGAGTATTCGGTAGACGATAAAAGCATTCATAATAACATTTCTTTATCACAAGACGATCAGATCGGAGATGAAGTGGGCCCAGATCTTAAATACGTTTGGAATGTCTTTATTAACTGTCAACGAATCAAGCGAAGCTCGGGAGTTGTTTAATACCCTATCAGACAAACGTAATTAGTTTTGTAAATATAATGCCTCGGAGAAATTGAAACGTACCAGCTACCTGATGAAGTGACTTGCTTTATTAACTTATGATTTCATTGTACTCTAAACACATAGTTACATGTGACTTATAAGCAACCAATAAAGATGTCTATTGATCATATTAAATGATAATATTTTATTCATTCAAAGTACTATATTGTTTTGGATGGGTTAATCAAAAAGCATTTTATATTGGATGAGTCTCTTATTACTGTGATTTATAAAACTAATTCTAGATGATATTTTGTAATTTAGATTTAAAACGAAATAATTGTAGTAATTATGTTTCATTAGGATTATAATTAGGCAACGTAATTATATTAACTTGATTTTTTTCTAATATTCGGCCAACCAAACAGCACGTTTTGTTTATACCCTCGAGACAGGTAACATTAAGAGAACATCTTGCTTCATCTGAACATGAAATAATTGTGAAGCAAAATTACAGTCGCTAAACTTTTCCACCCCAAGCATTTTTTATTTAATTTTTATTTTTACGACATGCTTAAACGCGGCTTTGCTTTCACTTTTTATTGTTACTGTCTATGTACCCTAATTTTTGGCTTCAATTAAACTTTTGTTTTGCTATTTTATTAAAACATCATTTTTAATGATGCCGAGGTCTCGGCAGTATGACTTCCTAGAGTCATGACTTTTGTTTTTAATATTATTACGAGTAGTGTATAATTTAAAGTAGAAAACTGATGATGAAATCAATAACGATGGTGTCTCTTCTTCCTCAGGTACTTCTCAAGGTGAATAGGTGTTATGTCTAGTCAAGGAAAGATACCATCTCGCTTCAACCGGAACTCTTTAGTAAAATAGAACAACGCTTTTTTATAACCGAAATCATTTATCATGTTTGTACTGAACCCAAGACAAACTGCTACTGCGTTTGAGTTTACCGTAGATAAGATTACGTGCGTTTGTTTTACCTTGTCTACCGATTCGTGAGCCATTTTTAAGACAGTGCTTCATTGTTTGGTGTTAGTGCTGGGACATGGAGTTTCCGAGGCTAAAACATTTGAATTAGTGTTTCATTTAAAATAGCGGATGTAGTAATGAAGATATAGATATTATGAGATAAATACAGATACAGTTTTAGCTGACATATGTTTATTTTGAGAATAGTTCGCACTTTTAAGTCTACAATTTGGCCCTAACAGTTATGAATATAACAAATTATAATTATAGCTATTTATATGAGAATTATTTTGGCAACTCGACCTAACAGAACAAAATCTGTTGTAAATATATTTTACGACTAGAAAACATCCATGCATAAACGCGTTCAGGAAGACGATATGCGTTTCAAGCTAATAAGTTATTACAGTCCACGTTTACGGACAGGATATATTTTTGGATAAAGAATCGATATAAAGGAGTTTGATTTAAAGCGTAAACATTCCCATACGGGTTATAGTGTAACGTGTAAATAGTCGGCCGTAAGAGAAACAAGAACAAAAAAATATATAAACAGATTATGACTATTAGCTAGCGATAGGCTGTCAGCGACTCGTATTTGGTCTTTACACTTTTTTAAACTCTCGCAGCCCGGGGTAGGATGTTTACGCCACGTGAATGTTATGATTTAGTGTCAGTAATTGGTAGTAAGTGTGAACACGTCCACTAAAGTCGAGAATAGTAACACAAATATAATAACAGAGACTCGGCAGTCTATTCATAGGACGTAGGTGGCGGTGATTCTTTTTGTGTTCTTAACTGCTTTGGGAACTGTTTAAAATTTCGAATAACTTTTATGATCAGTAGATACACACGTAACATTTTTGTTTAATAGACGTGACAAGCCTGATGCCTTGATGATGTTAAGTAGTTATATTACAAATAATCCTACTTACAATCAGTTCAGATGAAACGCTTCATGAAGTTCCCTTTACATTTCCTTCAAATGAAAGAATAGCATTGGTAATTTGAACTAAAGAAGAAGCGAATATGACAAAGGTATTCTTATAGTCAAATTAATCAGGTTTGCCGCTTATAAATAAAATATTTTATGCATTCAAATAGCAATTTTCTATTTATATAATACATTGAGACAGTATTTTTAATAGAGAATTTTCTAAAACATAATATCTTATGGTTTCTCGTAATCATAATCTGACATGGTAGGTATATTTGTTGATCTATCTATCAAGGGTAGATCTGTCAGAAATATCTGGGGACTCCTTTGTGGATGCTATTTGATCAGTGACATGGGTGGTGAGTGATGAATATTGCCAAGCAAATATTACAAAAAGCAAAACTATCGGTGGTGTTAGTTTCACTGGGGTAGGGTTGATAGGGAGTATATCTATAAAATAAAATGTGTTTCTATACTGAACTGCAATCGTTAATCTGGAAACACCTAAAGTAGTTTATATTATTACGGAAAGCTTAATTTTATATTTTTATGTATTTATTTATAAATTTTTCGAATATTTCTTAATATATTGGTATAATCAAACAGATTGTTTAGTGTTAACACGGCGATCAGTATGGTTTTACTGGAACGTATTAGCGTTTTTGTCTTTTAACTTTGCACAGAACATAAATCGGTTCGGAAATCGTTGAGTAATAAATCGAACGCTTTTTAATGGCTGTTTATCGCAGTGAGCTTTGCGGTATTCAGATTACGGGTCTGGCCTAAGTGGCGGCAGGGGAGTGGCACGCGCACTCCTTATCTACTCCCTCGACACTTTCAATATTCGATTTCGTCGCGGCCGCGGTTTTGTTTCTTTTTTACCGTTTTACGCTCCCGACTGTACTCCCCACTAAATATAGAATCGATACGCAACTAAATTTAAATTATGTCCATTTCATGACCATGTTCGTTTCGTAGATACTCACTGTTTACGTTTGGTAGAAATTTTATGTTTGAGTAATAAATCACACGCAGCGGTCACCTAATTAAAAAGACAATATCCGGTCAGGTAATGGTATATCAGGAAATAGAGGTTACGGTGTACATAACAGATTATGTACCACAAACGTATAGTAGTAAATATATATAAATAGTATTATAGGTATCTGCATGTATTGAACGTTTACTTTAAGTAGTAATTACACAATAAAGGTAAGGAATAATATTTAATTGTACTTATATAATGTATTTCAGTATTTTAATAATTAATGATCCAACAATTTAAGTGATATATTTAGATTACATAGAATGTTATTTCATCTTTCCCTTTTTGAATATTACGTTTCTGAAAACATTATTTTTTAAATTCACATATTTAATATAATTTAAACTAAACATACAGAATATCAAACGAAAACTTTTATCATATCACATTGGACATGAAAAAAGATCGCAACAGTACAATCGCGCCCCAAAGCGTAACCGAAAACGAGTCTCACCGCAATCCAAGCTAATGGAGTGTCTCATAATGACGGTTGCTGACATAAAAATAAATAGGCGAGACTCAGTTTCTGCGTAAGCCGATACTATGATAACAGCATCGCTCCCTCGATAATTGCCGAACTTGCAGACGCCTCTGATGCCCAGCTAGTAATGTACTGCGGATTAGTGGCCACTGTAACTCATATGATTGGCACACTCGAAGATTTTTTATGTGAAACATTCATTGGCACGATGAGGGTAAAATCGACTCGTATAACGTGACGGCAAACGAAGAAACACTGTTATGCCGTCATGATCATTAACCTCCAATACTTTAATGAAAATAATAAAAAAAAAATTAAGGGGTATCTAAGTTTTTATTTATTTAACTCTGAACTTAGTTACTTCCTTTAATTAGAATTTTATTCTTTTGAATTTACTTTCACTGACATATGTTTTCACTATATAGATCTCTTTGAAATTAAAATGTATAAAATAATTATTATACCACCAATCCTATAAGCAAAATCAGAGGCCAGAGTTCATTACATACTAAGGTGGCATTTAAATTTGTAGCATGTTAGGTAAATATCATGCTTAAATGTATGTATGCCTTTTTTAGTCTTAGAAATAGATATAAGTATGTAACTAAGTAGTTAAGTTTATGTAACCCATATTAGTTCGTATGAAATACGTAAAAATGTTTGTTATAGATATCTACATAGCAACACTGGTACGAATACTTTGTGTTCTCTGTTCCAATCAATATCAAAACTTTTGTAAGAACTTCGATTATTAAGATCTTTTCTCTACAAACATTGGAATCCGTTGATTTTCACAAACAATATTTATAAAATCAAATGCATCATCATACAGAATGTATTAAAGTTACTTAAAAACAATTTTTTGTATTTACCTTAGAACATAACTCTACTAATATCACTTACTTACATTTCAAAATATTTTATTGAAATGTCGAATGATTACTGAATGATTGCTGAGGTATTGCTGTTGATTGGTATTAAATGTAATTTATCTTAGATGTACAATATCACAATCTTCAACACATTTATTTTTACTACTTATAAATTTATGTTTGAAAGGTGGAAGAACTATAGTTCGACCGGGGAAGTACAACCGCCGCTTACAGAATTCGCCGTAAAGCATTACTTGTGTTTCGGTTGGAGAGGTGTACTTTGAAGGTCGACTACACTTTGAAGAGAGGCTACCATCTTAGTCCTCTGGAGCAGCAACGCATCTACGTTCGAGCTCAGATAGGATTTTGGTCGTGCAAGGATGTCTCGTGGATTCTCGTTTGCTACTCTTCTCACATAAAAAAAATATTATCCTTAAGTATTTTATTATTATA